>WAAB01025612.1:15557-66518 GCA_013389865.1 Piaya cayana | reverse complement strand
AGGAGAGTTAGGTCCCAACACATAAGAGCAGTGCAGTGTCTTTATCTGCGATCACAACTGCAGCAAAGCAGTAGATCCAGCCTCTGTAAGACTTCCCACTGATGGACATCATTGCAATTACAATAATGACACATGATGGTTAGCATATAACATCCTTCACAACAACATCCAAGTACAGAAAAGCAGCTTTTGATCAGCAGAACCGTTAGTCTGTGTTTAAAAAGACTATAAAAAAGTATGAAGACAAGGAGACTATTCCAATTACTGCATAAGACTACCATGAGAACTACTGACAAACCCAGCCTATGCATTTTGACAGCTAAGAAAGAAGTAGGCTGGGGTATTAACAGAATTGTTTTGGAGAAAACAGAAAGAGAATCAAAGAAAAACATAAAGGAAAGATGGGGATACCAGTAATTCCATGGCTGGGATTGGCTTCTATTTCCTCCTTACTTATATGTTAAAAAGATTCCACCCCAATGTTAGAGAGAAAAGTCAAATAAAGTACTCATAACTTGTCTTTCCCAGTTGTGGCTGCTACTGCCTTTAATCTGTCACCTGCTTGTAGCCCTACTGCTCTTCCCCAGTAATTCCAGCAGATTTGGTGGGGTTTGAAACCTGCTGTTTTGACTCCAGCAGTTCTCTCCAGAGAGAGTTAAACAATAGTGTTGTTGAGACATTCACGCACTCACTAAGGACGAGGAGTTGGACCAGTAGTACAAGAGAAGGAAAAAAAGATGATAGGAAGAGGATGATGAATGCAGTGTTACTGGAAGTAAAATTTTTACCAACATACATTGGTAAAAATTAAACCCCTCTTTACTGCAAGAGTAATTAGGCAGGCACTGAAAGAGGATCTCAGAGTTTGCAGAGCTAAAAAAAAAAAATAATTGGAAGAAGGCAAATACATTTTGTACAATAGCAGTACCAGTAGTGGCATGAGCAGTGGCAGCAGAGGAGTGGTCTCTCTGGCCTTACTTTTTATGATTAAGTGTCCAGACTGGAAAACAAATGTTGTGCTAGTCTTTGCAGTGGCATCTAGATAGGATAGTAGATGTGATGTGTTTCCCCTTTACTGCTGTTTCTTTTCAGACAATCAAGTAAGTTCTTGTAATGCTGACTTCAAGCTGCTGGGCTGTAACAGTCTGGGAGGTGAAAGGAAATCTCCTAGGATCCTAGAAAATAAAGAGAAAACAAGAAAAAGTATGAATCACAGCCATTGTGTTGCTACCTCAGGTCTCGCTGAGCGGTGTGATTGCCACTGGGGCTGTAGCAAGAAATAGACAGTGGCAAAAATGAGGAGAAACAGTCACAAGTTGGTGATCAACTGTAGGACCTACCCTGCTGTACGATGAGTGTCACACCTTCCTAAAAGACAACACAACAGGCTTTAGCCTGTGTTTCTCCTCGCTTCCTTTGTTCACTACAGATGATACCTTACCTTACATTTAAGAACCTACCTTACCTTTAATCACAGAGATACACACCTGCCACACAATGTGTTCTTACATAGAAGGATCTGTGGCTAAACCCAGAATATCCCAGCCCAGCACCTTTTGTCTCAAGCACCACAGGAGATGCCTTCAGAGTCAAAGGCACCACCACTCCCAGCAGTCACTACTCACTCCATCCAGCTTGCCCCACACTAACAACATCCCCTCCCAACTTATCTGAAGGAATACTCAGAGGAATGTTCAGCTCCCTCATTATTTTATTATGCTCCAAGGAGGAATATTCTTAAAACTGGTGAGACTTTTTAGCTTCTTTTTCCTCCTCTTTTCTCCTTAAGAAACAGATTTTTTAGGGAGCATATTTATGATGAAGTCTGAAAACAACAGTTACAGAAATGTTGTGCTATGCTAAGCAACAGTGTTTCCTCTTTGTGTGGGGATAAGTTACCTGGCTCGCCAATATTCAAAGGCATTTATTGCCAGGAGAAGGACAGGAGCTGGCTTATGAACTGTTTCACCCTGGGAAGAAGATAAGTAATTCTGCTCAGCAGTAGCTGCCACAAGACATTACCAGTGTAGGCAAAAGTACAGTATTGATAAATATGTTTTAAACACAGGTAGTTTATATTACGGAAAATACTGATTTCTGTTTACGATTGCTGCAGTTATTACAGTACAACCACAAATGTTTATGTTTACTTAAACTAATGAAAACAGAAGTAGAAAACAGAATTACACTAGAAGATTTAAAACAAAGTTTACTTCAATCACCAAGATTTAAAAATCTGTTGAGCTTACAGTACTTTACAAAAGATAAATACTAGATCTTTTTGGTTTCCCCCTCCCCAAAATCTGTCTTCCCACCCTAAAATTATTCTAAACTGCAAGGACGAGGGGGAATGGCCTCAAGCTCCGCCAGGGGAGATTTAGGCTAGAGATTAGGAGGAAGTTTTTTACGGAAAGGGTCATTAGGCATTGGAATATGCTGCCCAGGGAGGTGGTTGATTTGCCTTCCCTGGGGGTGTTTAAGACACGAGTAGACGAGGTCCTGAGGGACATGGTTTAATGNCTCAACACAAGCACAACTTGAGATTCGCTTTCTTGGATCTTCTGAAAAATTTAATTAAGATGCTTGGAAGTAACTAGACAATTCTAATGTCCCCTTTTGAATGCAGAAACTGGCAGCTGAGTGCAAAGCCTTACTGTGTATTTAGGCATTAGGAAAAAAGAAATGAAGGCATTTCCAAACAAGAGACATAGAACATTGTGTGACAATTTTTTTCAATTAACATTAATCAGTTTGCACATAAAAAGGATGATTTACTGAAAAAAGGTAAAAAAAAGAAAAAAGGTGGTCTCCATTCCCTACTAATACAATACCAGATCAATCAGAACAGTTATTACATTATTCTTTGTTTTTGTTAATCTAAGATCATCAACACCTGTTCAAACAATATTTCAGATTTTTAAAAAATTCTGAAGACAAAATTACATGAACATTTTGTAAAAGAATTGCTACCTACCTACCACCAAACCATTTTTGTTAAATTCTGGAAATGACAGACACCGCAGAATTCACACTGTGACAAGGACATAAGGAATATACAAAGCCCTAAATGGATTTATAAATTGTGAAAAGCAAACTAAACTTCCTGGTTGATAACAGACAAATAAGGTTATTTATTGAGTAAACAGTTTAACATTTGGAATATTTTTCTGATGTTTGAGACCTAGTTTATGACATGTGGCTTTATCTTCATGTGGCTTTGAAAAAAGTAATGAAAGACATGACATCCTTACTTTTCACATAGAAGCATAAGAAAAATGTTTCCATCTCCTCATCTAATAACCTTGTATACAGCAAAGTATTTTGCAAAGTAAAAACATTTCAGAACTGCGCACATAACTATTTTTAACCAAGGAAATAAATGAGAAATCAAAACAGCAAGGGAGCTATTCATATACCACAGAAGTGGTTTTTTCCCCTCCTTTTCAGCTGCCAGTCATTTTCTGGTTATATACAAAGCCCCATTGTTGGATTGACAAAGGGAATGAAGGACTAGAAAATTACTTCATAAAGAAATATGAGCACAAATATCATGCACAGGATAGAAACTGTGTTTATCACACATAGTAAAGGCCTCCCTATTTGCAAAGAAAGGGCTCCAATTCTAGTAGCCTACGCTTTGACACATCTCCTTTAAACGAGCAGGACAAGCTCCAAGATGTTTCCTACACCAATACCTTCATCCAGTTGTTATCAAACAGTATTTATTTCATCCTTCCAGACAAAAAGTCCAGCCATATCCCAGGAGACTTGAATTCATCTGTGCACTTTCCCCTCCTTCCTGCCTTACTTCTCCTTCTTCCAGCTCTTCTCTGAAACGCAAAGCAGGATGAGGAGTATGTTTTCCCCAGCAAAACATGCTAGGGGAAAACACAGTGAGAAAATTAACAAAGCTGGTTTTGTCCTCTGAAATGAAAACAGGTAGCACTAAATAGCAGAAAGCTTGGAAAAAGCACCCATGCTCTCTGTATGTGATATAGACTGGAGGGTACTGCCAGGCACATTTCTGTGAATAGAAAATTAAGTGACTTACTAGGGAATAGGAGTTGGTTGGAAGCAGCATGTGATTAAATCCAGAAAATATCTTCACTTGGCCTGCAAAATATTTATATCTGTGGGAAACCTGTTGGGCAGTCTGCCAACAGAATTATCCCTCTGCTGACAAGCCTTTGTGTGGTTTGTTTATTTGTTTGTCCTTTCTCCCCTCATTATCTCTATTTAAATACAACACTTGTACCATGTTTGGATTTTTTATATATATTTTTGGGTGTTCTTTTTTTGATGTAGCATTAAGAAGGGTAAAGAATGAGGCTGCTGTAGCAAAACAATTTTCACTTAAACCACCACATATTTCTGCTATTTTAGGAAGTTCAAAATAGGACAAATATAACCTTCTACTCATGATAAAGTCACATATGAGAGGAAAACAAGGAGATTCTAAAACGAGCCTACAACGCTGGAACACTACAGTCAGTGACCCATTCCTCTGCAAACATGGTGTGTTATATCTGTGTCATGAAACAGGGAGTCATGACCCAAGTTAATCATCTGCGATGCTGTATTTAGTTCTCACTCCAGGAAAACTTAGTCTGAAAAGTCCCCTAAAACCAAGCTGCTGCTATGTTGTTCTCAACTACCCAGTATCTCAATAATAAGAAAAACAACTGTACATGAAAGTAACTCCACTGAAGAAACAAACCAGTTCATACATATAAAATAATAATTTACATAATTCTTAAGTCAAAGCCTAGAAACACAGCCTTCCTCGAACTTATAAAGACTAGAGGATACCACTATGATGGCTCTTTCAGAAATAAGTCCCATCTTATCTGTCAGCAAAGCAATGGAAAGCACTTATAAGAACGTGCTCTTGCAAAGTTTCCCAAACAACTGAAATCTTCTGGGTAAGACTTCCTTACTTCCCAACCATTCAGGACAACTTTGGCCACCAGAAATTAGTTTTCCAACACTTCTGTAGTAGAGTTGATCAGCCAAGTTGCTAGTTGCAGCTTAACAGACCTGAACATAGTATTTTTAGCAGCCTCCAAATTTCAAAATGTAATAATCAGGGTGTCTTAAACCCCTATCCAGGTTATTAATTTCTAGCTGGCAACAGAGGTATTTTCAATCTTTCTTGTAGAACTTCTGTAATGTTCAAGGTACACTGAGGTTCAGTAGCTCTTTGAAGTATGGATAGTTGGCTGTATTCAGATAGAAATGCCTTGAAACGAAGGCTTTATTGTTGCCTAGTCCAAATTCTGTAAAATCTCCACCTGAAAGAAAACCAGAATGCTTCAACTTCCAAACAGGAAAACCCCATTGCTATGTTGGCATTTTCTGCAAAACGTATTTTTGGATCTGACTTAGTCCTTTCTTCTATGACTCTTCAAGTTTTCTTCTTCCAGGTTCACATTATCTGCTCAGTGTTCCTAGGTTGTATTATATGTGTTCAATAACAAGCTCTAAGAATTTTTTCTTGTTCTTATAGCATTTTAAACACAAATGTACTATTTGACCTTTTCTAAATCTTTCTACATGGCAAAACATGCATAAGCTACTCAAGGCAGATGAACATACCAATGCTTAAAATAAAATCATTCTGGGTTTTATATCCACTTGCAAAATAGTTCTTTCTCACTGACTTCCATAAACCTCCAAGAAACCATGTGGAATTTTATCCCCCTGCAAACTACTGGGTCCTGAGAACTGACTATCAAGATTTTAACTGACCATACTGAAATACAAGTACCCTGGAAGCCTTGAAATAAACAACTGATGCTGTGGAAAGCATTCAGGTCAAGACATGTATATGCTAGCTAAGTCACAGGACTTTATTCAGACTAAAAGCCCTTATTTTGCTTTCATCCAGGCACTTAGCTTGTTAACTGGACTGCTTAAGAAAAGTTAAGTTCTGTTAGTCAGACCAGGTAGGAAAAAAAGGGTAACTTTCTAACAAAAAAGTAGCGTTGAGAAACCTCAATGAAGTTAGGTCTGATAATTCACTGCAGCCTGCTTGATGCTCTTAAATCAAGTTATAGGCACAATTAGATTTGCCTTTCTGAGTAGCAGAAGATGAAAATGCAAGTTTTTCCCAAATCTTTCACATCGGATCTCACCACAAAAGCTATTCATTTTGTTACCAAACAAGTTTTTTTGCTAAATATTATGAAGATGCTTTACTGGGATGTTTTCAGGGAAAACAGAAACAAATGTATGCTAGTACACAAGGTAAATGCCTGAGGGATGAAACTTCAGCTTTGAGCCCCAGCTCTTCATCTGACTTCAAGCATCAACCGTGGAAATGGGGGAAACAACAAAAATAAAAGCAAAGCAAAAAACCCACCATACTCTTAATGGGAGAAGCACAAGAGAAAAAGCTTTGAAAGGCCCTCAACCACTCCAATAAAAATCTGCTGTTTTACTTTAAACCCCAGGCATTTTGACAAGACTGGAAAGGCTTTGCTGGTTAAGTAGTACCGAATGAAAAGTACTGAAACCCCAGATAACAGCCTCAGACAGACACTGGTATACTCCAGCCAGTGCTATTAGCTCTGCATTGGGCTGCTACAAAAAACAAGTTCAGAAATACGTACATAAGTGTTGGCCCTCATTCCAAAACAAAGTGAGACTAACGGGACAAAACACAAAAGGGCTTTCTGCAAGATGTTATTCTCTTTTGGGTTAATTGTCTGCAACCAATGCTTTAAACAGCACAAACATATTTCACAAATGATTGGGGAAAAAAACAAGTCACTGCAAAAAAAACAGTGTGCGATCCAGTGTGCTGCATAGGTGGAAGCTAAGGAGGTGCAGGGGATTTCCTCATTACAATGTGGCTTTTGTAGAGTGATAATGCACTGTAAACAGTGTTAAAAATCACTGTATCTCCACAGGTACTCTTAGCATTCTAAGGATTTGGCTAGGTAAGTGACAGTGGAATCATACGAGATGAACTGCAATTTTTAGCAACAGGCAGAAAAGAGCAACTGGGGAAAATTAAAAAAAATAATCCGACACTGACAGTATGATTAAACTGCACTAATACTGAAGTTGTACAACAAACTAATTAATGAGGCCTTTGGAGAAACAGATGTAGAGCAGGAAGATGGACCAGACATTTCCCTAAGCTTGCCACTGTAACAACTAGGATCAGCTAGTCAAAACTGATGCAGCCTGTATGCAAAAAAGGGTTGAGGTCAGCACATTACCTTTTTCAAACTCAAGATTGAAAACCAACTGAAAAGAAACAGACTGACAAAAAAAAATACACTACATTAAAAGAACAGAAACTGAATGACTTACAAGCCCACTTCAGAATTCACATCCTGGCATCACAGTTAATCAGAATCCATGATAAATGGGAAGGAATACAAACAACTCATGTCCCTCAAGTCCTGTTTTTGTTGATGAACTATAATAGAACAGACTTCCACTCACTGCTAAGCACAGCTTTACTCCCCTCTGCACTGTGAACAGATAATTACATGAATTATCAACCCTGGGACAAGCTGGCACATGCCTAGGACAAGGAATCCAGATATCCTCCCAGGCAGTAGGGTACAAGACCCCACTTCTCTTGCTGGCACATGAGGGCTTCAAGCTCCGAGTTATTAGCTAAGGAAGAAAGGGTAGCGTTTTCAGTTTAAACATAAAATGCATTTTTGTGTTTTATGCTTTTCTTTCAAGACAGGGATAAAGGGTTCTATTTAAAGATTCCAAAACAATGTGTGGGGTCCACAGTACCTCCACAGCCAGAAATCATGTCTTTCATGACCCTCGACATGGCATAAGGATGTGTGAAATGGCTTGAGGGTTCCAAGTCTGGTACCTAGAAGGTAATGCAGGGCATAGGAAACCTGCTATGAAGCTAATCACATTACCTGCTGCTAGTAGTCTTGTTATAAGCTATCACTGGAACCACATGCGGGCATTGCCTGGGGAAGCACTAATACCCGAGGATCACAATCATGCCAGAAGATATGTTAATATCCTCAAACTAGCCTAAATACCAACAACCTAGCCTGATCAAGCAACGTTTCACTGACTGACTCTGCTTCTGCTTCAGGACCAGTACAATCACAGTATCCTAGTGTGGTTCTCCTCTGGCACAAAACAAAGGGGCTTCAAGACTCTGCAAGGCAGTAGCTGCACTTTAGTTCTCTCTTTGCATAGTCACTCTGTGATAAGCTCTAGTGGGCAATTCCAGACCTCTGCCACATCACCTCTACCTCAAATTTTCTCCCTCAAGTCCCACTTAGTACAAGCTCATTTGTGCTGGAAAGGTGGTTCTAGAATAGACAGACATCTTTCCTATGAACATTTCACCTCTTTCCTCTGATCCTTAAAAAAACCACCCCAAACTAAGTAAGAATCAGCTCCTTGTCCTTTACCTTCCAGGCTGGTCTGAAAATTCAAGAGAAATTTCCTCTTCTGAACTGGTTATAGGGTCAGTAGAAAGCTCGTATATGTTTTACAATTAAAAAGTTACACTTGAGGTGTAAGAAGCATTAATTTCTCTTCTCAGTGAAGAATTTTGTGTTGCTGGAAATAGCATTTTTACTAGATCAGCCCCTGTCAACAGTAAATGCTGTATGTTTAAGTTCACAATAGACAGCTCCAATACTCCTGGAAATACTTCTTTACCTTATATCACATTATCATCATGAAAAAAAAGTAACAAATAGTCAAATTTAAAGCCAGACACAGCATTTTGATCTTGTTAAGTAAGGGTGAACTACCAACGACCATGAAGTTTCAGAATTTCTGAAGCCAAAGGTCTCCTACTTCCTTTATTTTTTTCCTTTCATTCTGTTACAATAATTAAGACTAGAAAGTTGAGTTGATCCATAATTAAGTTGTCACACATACAAGGACATTACACTGAAATTTCTACTCAATTCACCATTACGAGGCACACTGTTCATGCTGAGTTTCAGCACACTTCTCCATCATACTATGCTGTTCATCTTAAAAGTACAAAGAGGGTTCTGTGGCCAGAAGAAAGCCCTTCCCTTGAGGGCACCTCACTCTGCATGAGCAGGTTTCTCTCCAGCATACCTTTTCTGCCAAAAAGCTTCTAAGCATACTCACTCTTGACACTTTTGTGGTCCTCCATGAAACCAAAAAAGACCAGTGAATTACTTCCACTGAGACTTCTGCATGAAAGCAAACCACAAGCAGCACATTCTGCTCTGCTTGGATCCTTCCCTTATAGTTTGTATTCTCATATTGTCCCTCAGCAGTAGCTGTGGGGAAAACAGCTCTTAAAACTGTATGTAACTGAGGCAACCTCTAATAACTCTAAACACATTATTATAAAATTTACTTCTCAATATCATAGTCTCATTGTCCCCAATAGTACCTCAAAGTATGTTGTTCTCTGCTGTACAAAACCCATTGGTTTCCAGGCATCAGTGACTCACCACTTCAAACCCTTCTGCATATCCTCTTCCTCCAGCACAGTGTGATTAGAATTAGAACTATGATGACAATTAAAATCCCCACAGTAATTGCCAACCAAAGCAACGAGGAACCCTTTTCTGTAAAAACAAAACAACAAGAAATACACCAAACTGAGCTAGTTTATAAAGGGGAGAAAAGCAAAGAGTCAGGAGGATGTCCGATTAACGATAAAGGTTTCTCATCAAGATTGTGAAAGTTATTGCTAAACTACATGAAAGCAGCAATTGATCAAAAGAGAAAGTGAGTGTGTATCTCTTCAAATAAAAGCTCACTCGCCCACAGAAAATGATTAGTGAGGAAAAGATGTGCTCACAAACACCCATGGAAAAGAAAACTCATTTCCGTATCTGATATGGTACTTGATGCTTATACATGAGAAGAACGTTATACAAGCCTTACACTTTCTGAAAATTTTGTCGCATTCATCCAGAATTTGTGGGTTTTGTTTGTAAAATAAACGTTACTCCTTTTACTCTTAGCACTGTCACAAAGACTAAATGAACTTTCAGAACAGACAACAGGCTATGTTTTGATGTCTACATGTAGTTCTCAACATCTGAATGTAAATGTCCTCCCCTGGCTTGACATTAACCATTTGACTGCCATTAATCAAACTGATAATAAAGTGGCTTGTTTCAAATGTTCACTGATGTTAGTTGGAAAACTTCCTGAATTAAAATTTATTTGAATCAAACCAAAACTACTATGGCTTTTAGCAAAACTAGGTTGAAATATTCATTTGAATTTCTCTTTCTCTAAAACAGCAGACTATTAAAACAACAAACTATTGGCTGATTTTTCATTCTCCTAGCAAGGAATAACGGCCTTAGTTTCCTGCTTTCCAAGATACACATTTCACTTTTAAGAAGCCAAAGAAAAAGAATATTGCATTTGAGACAAGGCAAAAATATTTCAGAGTCACTCAGAATTATGAACCCATTTGCTTTTCAACTTTTAGAAAGATACTAAAATTCAGATGTTATTCTTCTGCTATTCCTATAACAATCACTTCTTAAGCATGTACTTTGGGAATTGACACACAATCCCAAGCTGCTTTTCCTGTATTCCTCATTTCCAAGCGGTCTTCCTTTTAAGACTACGGATTTGGAGAAAGGTGAATTTTAAATCACCTAAGTCAATGTTCCTGTGTGAACTGAGAACGGTACTTCAGGTTTTAATGTTTCTATTTCTCATCATATAGAAGTGGAATGGAGAGTTAGATGAAAATAACTTAGCACTACAAAGTATTCAGATGTTATATTGATGTACGTGAGATTTCCTCATAAAAGTGTCTTCAACTGATCATCTTCCTATCTATGTGAAAATACTGTTCATCCTCTCTGTCCATTGCTGCAAAGTACCTCTATCTTAGCAAAAATGTCAGAGAAACTAAAAGGTAATACACAGGTTAACTGTACCAAAAGATGTAGTAAGTTTAACTGAAATGTTTTGTTAATTTTTGTTCAAAGATACTTTGTTATTAACTTCAAAAATTCCACTTCAGTGTTTTTTAAGGAACCCAGAGTTTTATCTTCACCTATATAGGTATCAGGTTAGAAATATTTATATCTGACTTTGGACTGTTGAAGAAACTATGGAGGCCTGCATGAAAAATGAAATTCGACTTGCTGTAAAACACATGGTACCTCTAAAGCCCATATAACCCTACCTGACAAGTTTGACTTTTTTCTCTCTTAGGCATGACCTCAATATGTTATTGTCTCAACGAGAACAATGAAAGCAAAGTAAGATTTTCTTTCTTTGCACATACACCTTCCATTTCCTCCTCTTTTCAGCAGATTTCTATCCAGCCAGGATTGCAAAACACAGAGGCCAAGACAATGTTACCAAGTAGCTTGTATCATTCACCTACCTCCTCTCATTTTCACTGGCAATTCAATGTTTTCCTGTGCGTTGCTTACTTTGCAGGTCAAGTCCTGTGCACCAATGCTCTGTGTGCTGTAGATCTCCAGTTTACTGGTGATGGACACTATCCCATTGGCGTGCCTAACTGTCTCTTGTGTAGGAGTAGAATTGAACAAGTTGTTCCAGGTGACAGTGGGCTCTGGGAGGCCAACAGCATTACAGATGGCTATCAAATGACCTTCAGACATGTTGTAATGGACAGATGCATTGAGACCTTCCAACACACAAATAAGACAATCCATCACCACAAGGAGCGTATGTTCATAAACTCTATTAACAGTTAAACCACTATCAATCGGAACAAAGCTTACTGTGTCTGCACTGAGCCCCACAGCACAGGAATACAAGGAGAGTTGATTGGGTCAGGTCCGCCTCATAAGTGAGGTTATATACCCCAAAAGTTTCACTCAACCTGAAAAGCCAGGTTTTAAAATAATCTGTTAAAATAATACCATTTCTTAGCCCATGCTATTCTCCTGCCTGCTAACTCCCTGTCAAAGGTAGGGTTTGGCACAGCAAACCACACCACTGGGTTTTTACCTGGCCCTGAAAGAACACTGCAACAGACAATGTTGGTTTGCTCGAATTCCAGCTGCAACTGCCCTGGGGCTTACAAAGATCCCACTCCTTGCTTTTTAGGTGCTGCTTATTGAATAAGAATCAAGGACAGCCACCAGCCAAAACCACAACACGCTTGAATATGACCCCACAGCGTATGGCTCACAGCAGTAACACTCTGTTTCTACACCATGTCCCACTGAGGGATGCTCCTACCGTTGCAGTTCCTGAGTTTGCTCAAGGAAATGCTGTGGGTGGGAGAACACCTCTTTTTCCACTAGAGACATATCCCTACAGAGGATCTCACCAAAGACACTCAGGCAGGTGCGTCCCGAGAAGGGGCCATGAGGAAAAGTGTTGAAGAGACATGTGTAACAGCCAGAATCATCCATTCTAGTGTCCCAAAAAGTTATACTTGTCTTATTGAGCACTAGACTTGTAAAATTCATTCGGTCTTGATAGGGCTTGTGAATCTTTAATCCATTTATGTTGCCGTATGTAGCTATGTTATTGTGTGATTTTTCAGAGTCCTTTTGCCATGTCACTTGCAGAACATCCTTGGGTTCTGTTAGGACACAGCTGAGAGTCACACTGTCGCCCATTCTCACAGTTCTGTGTTCAGCCTGTGGAACCACTGCAACGACATGAAATAGTGAAACAGGCAGATATCACTCACATTCAGAAGCCTAACACCAATTCTAAGGTCTGGTTTAAATACAGACACAGAATTTCCATCAATTACATATTGTTTCTATGGTTTTTCCCCACCAGAAAATCCTTCTCCTGCATCCTCATAGAAATCATTGAGGTTTAGGTTGATTTACACTGGCTGAGCTCTGGTTTTCTTTTAAACTGTTTAAAATAAAAAGATATCCCCTGCTTCTGCCCCCATCCCTGCAGACTTCCCATTTAATTTTTATTAAATCAGCTCATAGCTTCCTATTCTCAGCAAAGACTTGAATTTTGTTTCCTAAAAAACCAGAGGAAGATTGAATGCGCAAGGGAAGTGCACACCATGCCCTTCTTTGGGAACTGAGCAGCAAAATGAGCTAAAAGGAATTTCTGGACTATGTAGCTTCAGATTTTACAGTGCATTTGAGAGAGAAGGAAAGCGAGTTATTTGTTATCCTTGAAAGGATCCACTATGTGAAGTTATGAACTCAGGTGAATAATGGTGCCCAGTATCATTGTAGACATGGGATGCTGTATGTCCCTCCCATCTCCAAATGCTGCCCCAGGAGGCTTTGTGTCACATCTCTCAGCTCCATGTCTATGTCTCAGTAACTAACTTTGGTGTCAGTTGACCTGCAATCTGTATTTCACCTATTTTTGCCTCTTACTCTGACTGTGGAAACCTTGAGAGACAGAAACCAGTTCCCCAACCATTTCCAGGTGGATTTCTGGAAATTCAACTTACCATTTGCCTTTCCAAGCTCAGCACAAGCCAAGCACAAAACCAGAGCTCGGAGTGTCATTTTGGAAGGGAAAATCTGCTTCATCTGAAGAAACATAAGGAGAGATGGAGGACTCAAAGACAAATCGTCTACCAGTGATATCACGTCTCTGGGGTGCTTTGTCATGGGCAAAAAATGCAGTGCTGAGGGCAGACAGCAAGTCTTGACAGATTTCATTATACAACACAGAAAGAGTTCTGATCATGGTGGGAAAAAAAATTGCAGGACAGAAATAGAAAGGCATTAATCCACCAGTACCATAATGTACTGTTGCTCAGGATTAGATGTGGCATTGGGAGAGAGGTAGGGTTAGCTTGTGAGATCAAGGGATAATTTAAAGTAACTTCACTGAGGACTTCAGGACTCCCCATCTGTTCAAAACTGCATGGATTGGAGAAATTTTGGGCCATACTGCACCTGCTACATAGAAATACATATTCCAAGTTGGGAAAGCGTGTGTTGCTGCTTTTCCAAGTGAACAGCTTTGACCTACTTGCTGTTCCCTCATTCAGTTAATATTGCCACAATACAACTGAAGCTGCTGTATTTAAGTAGAAAATTTATTTTGAACAAAATACCACTGTAAAGCACATCACCTACACCTGAGCTTTTTGGTAATACCTGCAAAATTAGCTGGTGTGTCTTTAGAGTGTCTTCTGTTAAGTGCACAAGTAAAGCCCAACTTTTAAAAGATTTTCACAACATACAAGAACAGATGGAAGAATCAACTGTAAAGCATTTTCTATGTTNTGAAAACGTGCAAAAAACAAGGACGAGCACAGCAAGTGGGAAATTTTGAGTTACAGAAGCATTGATAAATGAGTAAAAGATACGCCAAGTCTGTACAAAACCACAGTTTTCAATAACAGCCTTCTATTTCATTGCCTCAATACCTGTTAAAAGTCAATTGCTTTTAATTGTGTTAAAAGCACATTGTTGCTCACATCCAACACAGCTACAAGCTCTCATACAATAAGGAATTAGGCTATTGTGCAGCTGTATCAGTCACAGAAAAAAAAAAGTCCCTTTAGGTCACAAGCCCAATCCAGCATGTTACAGGGGAAAAGAACAAGGGGATACAAACATGCACAAAACAAAACAAACAACAACAAAAAGCATGTAAAAGCAGGGCAAGTAAAGAGCAAATCCTTTGCTGTGCCATACCTTCCCAAACTGCACCTCAGAGGTCTCCTGAGCTGCTGGCTGCATCCCTGTGCTGGATTCACTAGCTCTCCGTGACCTCCTGGGAATCTTCTCCAACTTCTGAAGACCTTATATACTTCTAACTGCCAGGTCCTAAAACTTGTCCCTGTTGACTTCTAGCATCACACAAGGTTCAGAAGGCAATTGCTTTATTAGTCCAGCACCTTGAGGATCCTCTTGGTTAGAAAAGGCAGGGGAAGACTCCAGCACCCGTCTCAAGAACTGGGAGCAGCCAGGAGCTTCTCCCTATATGCGCCTCTGCCTCCCGGAGCCGCCACTCGCCCTCCCGGTAACTAGGATTTTCTTTTTTCCTCCAAAACCCCAGCTCAAATCTGTAAACGCCCCCAGGAACGGCAGCCAGAGGGATGTTTACTCACAACCAAGTAACTAGCAGGAAGGAGGAAGGGGGTAAACGTGTCTGAGAGTCTCAGATAGGCGACAGCTCCTGTCCCCGACCCTCCAGGGGCCCCTGTCTGTGTTCAGCCCGTCCCGTTTGCACTCGATTCTCCATCCAGCTGTAAAACCTCAACGCGTTTTATTGTCTCCCAGCCCATTTGCCCCTGGAATAGGCTTCAAAAGGTTTCCTCCCCTAACAATTTTCTCTTTCCCTCAGGTGTTGTTAATATCAACCAAATTAACCAATTGAATTTGGAAGAAATGAAAAGAAAAAAACCCCAAACCCCAACAAAGAACCACTACTTGCTTAAAGCAAGAACGCACTAAACCCTGAAACACAGTGAGATTTCAATAATAGGAGGCTGTACACACACAGTTCCAACAGCTCTCCGTGTGGGACCATCACACTGCTCATGAAAATCTGCAGCATCAAAAAAATTCCTTCTGAGAAGTTTTAGTTTGCACTCCAGGTTGCACCAGAACTTTTAATTTTCAAAGCAGGTTCTTCCCTGCTTTCAGTTCGAGGGCAATGATAGTCACACCAACAATGACTTTTTAGTAAAGGCTTTTATCATAAAACACTAGAATTGGGATCCAATGGCAGGAATAGAATGTAATAATAACAATAATAATCATAATCATCATCACTATCATTACTAATAATAATGAGCAAGAGTTGCAACATTCACTATCCAGATACTGGACTGTGAATACTTTGTGTTTCAGAAAGTTATTGGGTTTTTGTTTGTTTGCTTGGGTTTTGTTTTAATCAGACCAGACCAGTTTCTTGAATGTATTATTGTAAAGCTTCAGTGGAAGGTGCATGACAAAGGTACCAAAGGTTTCCTCAACCTTGTAAATGTTTTTTCCTTAATTACCATAAGCTGTAGGAAGTAACTGCTGATCAATAGTCCCTCTTTTCTGGATCCTCAACTCAGCTAAACAAAAAAGTGCATTTTTTTTTCCTGATGTTAGGCTGTAGGAAATTAGCATAAAAAATCAGTGGAAGATTTTATGGAAAGGAAAGGTCATTTTATTATACAAAATCTCCAGGCAAGTTGATTTATGCCAAAAATTGTACTCACAAGTTCTAGGTATTCAAACGGTCTAGACAGAATCATCTGTGTTCCTCTTCATTTGTGGCAAGAAGTTGTTTTTGTGATATGTCTCTTATACCACTGGGAGTGGTCTTCTGCTGCCTTCCCGTAGACTGAGAGGAAAAGGGGCAGCACAAATGACACAAAGCAATCTCCATGTCACCTTCCTGTTATTAGACTACAACAGGATCTTCCACTGAGAAGTTGTTTCTCTTGTAGCTTTATCAGGCAGATTCCAGGCTTCATAAAAACAACACCTTTCTTAATGTGATTAATTAGAAACAGCATCCTTTACAATCAGTACAGAATGCTTGGTGTCTGCTGTTGGCTGTTTCTTCAGCTGCTTTTGTGCGCACGCACACAAATGTTTATATGTCATTAATACCAACTATAATATTTCTCTTGCAAGGTCCTAGAAGGTTTCCTGTTTTAAAACATTTTTCTTATGGGAAAAATATCAGACTTGGCACAATTTCAAGTCCCTGCCAAAATTAATTGACCAACATGCCCACACAGTGTCTAAGGGTCCATGTAAAGCCAGAAATCCTTTTTTATTTAAGACATAGATATGTGGAAGTATTTGATGCACTGCTGCCCGCAGGAAGAAGGAGGTGTTTGTATGTTCCCTGGGCCATCCTACATTCAGCTGTTTATTAACCATGCCCATTCCATTTCTGTCAGTACCTCAGTACACAAAGCAGTGCTTTTTGACCTAAAAAAAAAAAAAAGGAAGGCCCCAAAGCACCCATTGGATCAGATCTAACGTCTTGCTGGAGATCAGGAGAGCAGCTGTTCCAACTGGATACAGCTGTCCTTGGAGACATCTCCACCATCACACTGGATTTAGTGGAGTTCTTGCTCTGACAGCTAACAAACCAAAGCCCAAGTTCTGCCACTTTTATTAATGTTATCTTCTGTCTCTGGGGACCAATGAAGTAGTCTGAAGTCACTTAAATTTCCTTCTGCTAGTTTTCCCCTTTCTGTTTTGAGAAGAGAATCTGTTCCCTCTAAAAAAGCTCAGGCCTCATGCCACTTACATAACACTTGTTGTTTGAGACCTGTTCCTATACTTTTCTCACATACTTTTCTTTTATAAGAAAAATGTGTCAGCAAGCTTCCTGCTCACCTATCTTCTCTATTTTTGAGGGAATTTCAGAGGTAACTCCAGAGAAGTGCAGACAACACAGCTTAAAATAAATTTATCCAGAAGTGCACTGCGCCATCAAAGCAACAAAAGCAGGGAAGTCCCAGGGACACTTTTAGCCCTCTAATGTATGAAAATAAAGGGCACATTTGAGGTACTTGAACGATATTTTATATTAGCTCAGCCTGTAACTCACATCTACTGAAGTGGAAACTATTCCACTAACTAAATAATATTTATCCAAATGTTACCACTGCCTTCAGTGGGATGGGGAAACTTAGAGAAGAAAGAAGAAAATGATAAAGGGTCTGGAAAGTAAGAAGGCTTTTTCTTTGGAAGAGAGGGAAGAAATCCTGAATAAGAGGAAATCAGAGCTGAGAAAATAAACGCTGATAATATATATCTTGGTTCTTCCCTTGGTTTCTGGGCTAATGACCTCTTTTAAGCAGAACCATCTCAGTCAAATGTGAAATGGATATGACACAGCTGTTGCTAGTTGCTGTTATTTCACAGGGAAAGAAAAAGCAGTAGACGAAGACCAGGGTTAAATGACACGGGTTCCAGTAAAACAGAACCCACTAAGTTTCACAGGGCTTGTTGCCTGCTGCAGGCTTACATTAGGACTGTCACACTCTTCTCCCTTAATCATTAAGTTCAGGCAACACTTCCTCAAGTGCTCAAATAGGTTTACTAGGAGGTCCAGCCAGGCCCAGAGGACCCGCCACCAGGTGCCTACATTGCTAGTAATTAAACTGCATGATCATGGGCAAATCACATCTTTCCTTTCTCTCAGTCTTACTTCTATAAAACAAGGAACTGCTAAATCATTTACAGTTTGATACCCTGGCTAATTTCACCAGCACAAACTGTACCATGCTTCCCAGCAGAGAAAGCAGAAAAACCACCAAAAAGTCCTGGGTACCTTTACATGGCAAGAATGGGCTGAATGCGCTCTACATTTCACTTTGCTTTTCAGCTCTAGAATAGTTATGTAAAATGGAGGACACCTAAACTTAAATTTCACTGTAAAAATAGGTTTCATATTGCATGGACGTAGGAGGACTGCCACACATCTTTGGTACAGCTAAGATGCTCAGACCCTGCCCTGCCTTCATTTTCCAGAGAAACCTGTTGGTCTTTTGTGTTAATGCATATTCATGTCTCTCTCACTGATCTTTGTTTACCTGCCTCTTCTCAGCATGATTTTCAGAATATGGGAAACAGTTGTTGTTTAATTGCTGAGCAATTTCATCACTCAAAATTGACTTTTAAAGGTCCTCTGGCCAAGAAGCCTGGGATAGTTTTCTAAAGGTGCATTGACTACGATGCCCAGCTGCATAAACTCCATCTCTCCAAGGAGACAGCCCTGTGAAGCTCCTTCTGTCAGTCCCTTTCAATACCTTCTCTTCCAGTGAGCACAGTCTGTGTCTGCCACAGGACAACTTTCATGCAGTCATTTCGTCATGTTGTTCTTGAATGTCTTTGGATACAGTGGTTGCAGTTTCTTGATGCCTGGGATAAGATTACTGGAAACCAAAAGAGTTCATGGAAGTTCAAAAAGAAGAAGAAAAAAAAAAAAAAAAGTACTGATGAGTTACTATTTTAACAGAAAACTCACCAGATGCGTTTTACATTTTCATTTGTGATGTCTCCCGCTAGAGGGCACTCTGCTATTACAAAAGAACGTGCTGTTGCTGAGGCTGCGCCGTGACACAAGCTGCTAAACCAACTTCTGCGCACACATTGGAAGGACGTTTATAACACACTTAGTGTGAGGATGCAGAGAGCTGGAGTGGAAGCTTTCCAGGTTGAGCCGTTAAACCCACAACTTTTTCCAAAACACCAATCTCAGTACATTTCCACATCTGCAGTACAGATCCTCTTGCATGAGTCCTTGTGAAAAGTTAAAGTGCATCCTGGGACAGGTCATCTACTCACTGGCTTGTCTGGATTGATCCTTGCTGGTGTTCACACGCTCATCTGTACTTGCTCCAGGTGCTGCACCAGGGACACAAGGGCTCTGACCCTCGTCTGTGTTGGTGGCCGGTGCTTGGTTTTCTCCCATTTGGATCTTTTCATCTGAGCCTGCCAGCCTGCGGTACTGACACAGCTGCTGGCACCTGGCCTCCATACACACATGCACACCAACTAGAGAGTCCTTCACCCAGAAAAGAGTTAGAAATTGAATTTAATGAGAAAATAAGAAAGACTGTGGTGATCAGGCAATCATAGAATGATAGAATCACCAGGTTGGAAAAAAACCCACAGGATCATCATGTCCAACCATTGCTATCAATCACTAAATGGACAGAGCCAGACAATTGTACTGATCAGCCCCCTGTGTGTGTACAACCAGACCTTTTAGCCCTTTATCCCTCCATTTTCCCAGGCTTTTTCATCCCCACATCCTCTTGAGTCCTCCCTTCCTTGCCTTTGGTTCTTCCACTAAGCATCCCATGATACGTCTTAGGCAGCCCCAGAATGCTCTTGTCCTGCATTCCATATCCCTTTCTGCAGTGATCCACATCAGTTCAGAAGATGCGCCACTGATGACTCATCTGGATGGGATTCACACCCAGGTCCTGGGGCTGAAGATCTCCTGGGACATCCCTGTGAGCGATCTGGGCAAAACACTTTTTCCTCTGAGTTCTTAGTCTCAGTTTCCCACCTGCCGTTGGGACCCTGCGCTTTACTGGGCTTGTGAAGGTGGATCTTTAGTGAGCTGACATCTTCCTTCATGTGCTGGGCTGGGGAGCAGTTGAAGCAGGGTGTTGTTTGGACTCCCCCATCTGCCATTGTCTCTGTGTCCTCCTTTAGGGGTGTGCAGCCAAGCTCCTTGGTACACAACCCAACAGGTTCCCTCCTAAAGACACCGTGGACACTATTCACGTCTTCTGCTTCCTCAGAAAACAAGCACTTACATTTTTTTTTCTCTCTTGGGTTTTTCTTCACACATCGTATCATTTTGCGAAGTGAGGAGCCTGGCGTCTGGTCCTGCAAAAGACCCAGCACAGTGGTGTGGTAACGGTGAAAAAGTTCTGTGTTATGTAGCAGGGAGAAGTGACAAGAAGACAAGAGTGCTCCCATTCACAGCACAGGACTAGCATGAGCTTGCAAGGAAATCAGGGAACCTGGGGAATGTCAGAGGAAAGTAGCTATTGGAAGTGACTTCCAGCTGTGGGTCTTGTCTGTGTATGCCACCAGTCATGTGTGTGCGTCCCCCTCCCCCCTGAGCTTCATGCCTATTTAACCAGCAGGGCAGGACAGACTCTTCTGAGGGAACTTCTGTGTGAGGCTGCTGGTTACAGCACCTGAGCTCTGCCACACTGCCTCACCTTTATCCAGAAGGGTTATTCCATCTGCCTTCCTGGGCATTTCATAGAATAGAATCATAGAATAACCTGGTTGGAAGAGACCCACCAGATCGAGTCCAACCATAATTCCAAATTCCTCTTCCATATCTTTCTGCTCAACCATTGACTGACTTTTTCCTTCATGCTCCAGCCCTTTCCCAGTATTGTTAGAGATTAGATGAAGGACATCTGGTATCATCTATGCAGTGTGGCTACCCCATGCAATGAAGATGTGGCAGCAGTAGCAGACCCCAGCTTTCAATAGAAGAAGTGCTACCAAGGCTTTTGAAGAATGTGGATAATTACTAGAAGCCTTAGGGGTTTGCATTACCTCATATCGATTATCAATGTGCTGGTCTTTTGGCATGTGCAGGCTCATGGCTCTCTTGTTTACATTGTGGTATAAGTCCTTCTCCTCTGCAGCTGTTCTACCACTCTTCAGTCTGAAAAAAACCCAGACCATTAAGTAGTCACATAATGCCTAGAAACCTAATATTTAGAGTGAATCTTGCTGCTTCAAAGATGCTGTTACCACCTGGATAAGTTTCCAAGGCAAGGGTATAAACACACCAACAGGAAACAAGACACATTGCAAAGTGAACACAGACAAGCCATGTCATATGCAAGAAAATGGGAATTAATCTTACGATTTCCTTATTCGCTTGATTGGTTCCATGGCACAATGTATCAGGCATGTTAAGAACATCACGGCTGTTAAGACTGCCATGATGGTTATGCTTTTCTGCGCATCTGGAAAAAGAAACAAGTAAGTTCACACAGAATACAGAGGGATGTCAACATGTTTCTTGTATTCAGAGGCTGGGACTGGAGTGAAGCAGTCGTCAGTTTGTGCTCATCTGTTCTTTGAAGAAGAGAAAGGATCAGTGTAGCACCATAACACTGTATAGGTGAGGAATTATTATCTTTTTTAAGCAAGTACCAATAATTTCTCACATTTCCCTGATACTGGTGAACCAAATCCCAGCATTTTTACTTCTGAACTCTATGTATTTCTCTTTCTGTATGAAGAAGCTTCATCATGAGGGAAGTCTCACATCCTTCTTAAGCCATACTCTCCTGAAGGATCTTACATGTGAAATGATGTTCACCCAGCTTTTGACAGCCAGGGACCTGTTCTCCTGGTGCCCTCCAGTTGTGGATACTGCTGGAGAGCTGATCACGTCTGCTTTAAATCAGTGACTGTGTAGAAATATAAACACAGAGACATACACACATATGTACATGCAAATCTACATATTTACTAAATATATGTGTGTACACACCCACCACACAGAAGGAAAGGTACTACGGGGAGGAATCTTCTGGATGGTTTCAAATTGTGAAATCTTCATCGAGCACAAGATCTGAACTCCCAGAAAAATGTGTAGCAAGGCCTATGTAAACACCAGCTCCACTCCCACAGCTTCACATCCTTTCCTAGGCGCTCCCCACTACAGGCTGCAATTCCCCATACAAACACAACCTACCTGCCCTTCCTTTTTCCAGGTAAACTACTTTCATTTTCCTTCCCTGCAGGTGGTCAAGGAAGCAGGTCAAGGCACGGTGGTGGCTGGCGAAGAAGGTAAGTCTGCTCATGACTGTAACTGTTCCGTTTGCATTTTGGATATGGTGTACTTCAGGGGACTCATTCAGGTCTCTCTCACCCAGCCAGGTGATCTGGGGGGCAGGCTTTCCTGTTGCTGAGCAGACTGCAGTGAGGAGACCATTGGTGGGCAGGTGGGAATCATATTCCACTATCAGCTCAGAAATTGCTGAGAGCAAGAAAAAGAAGGTACTTTTTACACTCTGTAGCAAGCTAATGGTCAAAGCTGCACATGGTGCCTTTCTGTATGGGGGTTCTTACCCAAAACATCTCTGGATTCTTTTACTTCACCTCGATATGGCAATTTTGGGGACTGTCCACTAGGAGATGCTGCTGCATGGAAAGTCCCCATGCGGTGGTGGGGATAATCCTTACCTACATCCTGACTACATCAGACTTGTGTTGAGTGCCAGAAAGTGAGAAAGTGTTAGTGGAAAACTTACTTTGAATGTTGAGGTATATATCTTTGCTGAAAGAGCCATGAGGGAACACGTTGAAAATGCATCTGTAATAGGACTCATCCTCAAATGTGAGGTTTTGGAGTGTGATAGCTGTGGCCTTTAGGGTTGCTCCAGTGAAATGCACCTTCTTCTGAAATGACCCTATCAGCCTCAGCCCATGGTGTGGGCTGTAGGTGGCTATGTTGTGGAAAGAAGACCCATTTCTCTTCTGCCAGGTGACTTGCAAAACATCCATTGTGAGTGAGAAGTTACAGTAAAAATTTGCCTCTCCACCAAGGGCTGCTGCAACAATGCTCTCAGATTTCACAGCTTCCTTCAAATCTAGGAACAAATCAAAACCCAAAATCAGAGCGAGGGGGAAAAAGTCGCCAGGGGAAAGCTAAAGTGCCTTGAGGCATCCCGTCACAGTGCTCTCATCTTGTGGAGTGCTGGAAGGAACTCCACTACAAGGCCATGTGGCTCAGAGACACCTCAGACTCTTTGGTCTGATGTGTGGCCATCACTTTATTAGCCTATACTGTACATTTCCTGTGGTGAAGAGGAATGTGTCACAGGAACATAAAGACAGGCAGGCTTCTTAGCAAGCACAACAAACTGAAGACCTGGGCCTGATTCTTCCCAGTGCATTAATCTTAGCTCAACTTTGTCTCTAGAAGCTCAGAGGCGTCTTGTAGAAACCCAGCACATGGCAACCCAGTGAAAGTGACTCTTGCTCTCAAGAGTATCCCAGCTCCCCTCTTGCCATCACCTGTAGCAGTGTTAGGGCAGACAGAGAAGCCCAGGGCATCCTGTAGCTGGGACGCAATGCAAATGGCTGCAGAGGGATATACCCCTGCCCCAACCTCTCCCAGTAGCAATGTGCAGCACCCAAACATGTAAACTGGAAACACAAATGTGCTCTATCCTTGTGCCAAATGGCTTAAAGACACACAAATAAAAGGAATATACGGGCTGAATATACAGCTTGAGTTAAAGACACTGCTCTGTGCCCTATCTAACCTGCATTTCCCAATTTTGCTGCTGACCAGATTATGAGCTACTGTTCCAGTCAACCAATTAGTATTTTTCAGTCAGGATGCCAAGAAAGGATGGTTCTACTCCAGAGTTAATCTCATGCAAGGAAAGGATGCTCCACTTACCCATTTTTGGCTCCACCAGCTGGCAGCCTCCACAGAGCAGCAGCAGGCAGATTTCAGCCCAGCAAATCAAGGGGAAAAGCATTGTAGGACAGAGTAATTGGCCAAGAAAGCTCACCCTCTTTCCCCATACCCCTTCATGCCCAGGCAGACGGTTGAAAACTTCCCGCTTTATTTCAATTTGGCCTCAGAGGCCAATCAGCAGAAAGCTGTGGTGGCAGTGGGAAGGGACAAGAGTCTGGTTAAACATTAATCACAGGAAATATGCTCTTTGTTCGTTGCATAGCATAGCATAGCTGTAGCATAATTTTGTACCCTGCTGACTGCTCCGATTGCTGGAACCAGAAACACGCAGCACACGCTTTTCCCCCCTGAGCGACAAAGCCTTTGTAACCCCCCTTGCTGCCCCCATGCTGCTGAGCTCTGCTATGAGTGCCATCACGAGGACTTACACCTCACAAGATGTAAATGTGAGATCTTCCTGGTAAGCACAGGCAGGGAAGGGAGCTTGGGCAGGGAGGCGCTCCCTGCTGATCACCACCCTTGCAGCTTGCTCAGCGCCACACTGGGTGCCTATGCCAGGCTCCTTAGGGAGGTTGCTTTCCTCCCCTTGACCTGGCACAGAGGATCCACAAGCAAGAACAGGAGATGCTTCTCCTCCAAGAGGGTGGCATGGGGACACTGGCAGATGCCACTGCTTCCCCGAAACCTGCAAGAACACCAAACCTACAAGTTATATTATGAAAAACGTCTCTGCAGAGTGCAGGTTTGCCTGAAGTCCCCTCTGCCTGAGTCAATTTTTATCACACTTAATTCCAGAAAGAGAAGCTTAGGGTACAAAAGTGCTCCTGCACTCAGGGGTGAGGTCTTGTGCCCAACTGTTTCACTGCAAAACAATAGGACACAGCCCTCGGCCACATGGCAATCCAGTGGTGAGATTATGTACCATGTGAAGTTACTATTTGTATTTACAGAAGGATATACCCCAGGCTATATCAAATTATTCTGGGTTTTTTCAGTAAGAAGGGGGGAAGGCTAATTTACAGGAAAATATGCAAAACAATTACTGTACGCTTTCTGTGTTCATCTCTGCTATTTATGAATTTGTGTCTTTCTTCCATCCAGATGGGCAGCATAATGCTTTAGGTTTCTTGCAGGCTTCCATGGGTTTAGATTCCACACCCTGTCCCCAAACCTTGTAGATTAATTCATAAAAAGGCAAGATGGACTCCAGAACATCCTTCCTGGCATCTGCATTACAGGAATGGTCTCTGTCTAAACTCTCATCAGGCCTGCAGCACCAGCTTGCACTCCAGGCAAAGACCAGGGAGGTGAAGCCAACATACACCACCATATCAGAGCTTTTCCACAGAGTCCCTTGGGTTTTTTTTTTCTTTTCTCCCCATTGCTGGCTCTATTATCACTCTCCAGCTCCCCTCTGCCTCCTGACTTTGCTTCAGGTGTAAGGGGTTGCCTTACCCCAGGAGAGCATCTAGGCAGGAACATTCAGGACCCACCTTGCTGTGACTTGGAGTGTACTCCCAGTAGCCTGCCCAGCGATGGTCTATGGGCACACCCTATGACACACAGCAGACAAAGTTATGGCAACTCATGTCCACTTTCCCTGGGTCATAATTGCCAAAAAAAATCAGGCCGTTTACTGGCAAGCCTCACAAACCTCAACAAAAACAAGCCTTAGAGATTCTTGCAGAAGCAACTCAAAGCAAGAAAGGGAAAGCAAGGACAAGAGAGAGTGCAAGCTAATGCTGTGAAGGTCACAGATGAACTTTCCTGGGAGAGGAGAGGCCAAGAGCAAGGGGAAATATATACACTCAGTGCATGAAGGGAGTTGCACGTTGATGTGAGCTCACAGCTCTGAGCTGGCACCCAGCCCTAGTTAGCGCTTAACAGCCAACACAAATATCACTGCAACATATCATCTGTGCCTGAGAACACAGACAGAGCAGATCCGCTCCACTCTTATATGCCCCTGCAACCCCACTGGAGGTGGGAAAGCAGACCCATGTGAAGGGTCATACAGGATGTGTTTTTCTGAAGGTGTCTTGAGTTTCTTTTCTATGTGAGAGGGAAGGTTGGTGCAATCATCTTAAATTGTGCCCACTTCTCCCCTTCTACAAACTTTTTCTCATCCAGGCAGCAAAACTGGCTCCAGGATTTTTATTACAGCCACAGTCTTTTACCCTCTGAATCTCACTGTTTTTTTACCCAAGCAATGATCCTATCAGCCAACTGCATACTATGCCTCAAAACATGCACCCACCTTCTCAAATACAATATAACAACATTATAAAATGGCCCTTGCACCTCTAAAAGATCCTGGTAACACGGCACATTACTGAAATGGAATCTGTTCAACTTCTTACATTGTTTCCCGCATCTTTCCTCCATGACTTTTACTTTATTTTATGTAGTTCCTGAACTTTGCACACAAAAAGAAACTGGCTGGTTTTTCTCTTCAGGTCTTTATCAAAGGCCCTGGAAGATACTGTTGTTTGTTTTAGAAGAACTATCCCATAGGACTGCTTATCCAAGTCAGACCTCAATGCTTTCAAGTTTTCAGATAAATCAGCTTGTTTGGACTATAAGTACTGCAGAGTCTGACCTTAATTAATTCTCATTTACTGGGGGGAGGGATGAGGGAAAACAGTTTGTAGGACTGCCCTAGGTTTAAATTGAAACAACCACTTTCTGGGGACCACACTCTTTTTCAAGCTTTAGTTTTGATATTTTTGCTAATGCCAAAGAGGAGAATTACTAGTAAAGAGAAAGACTACTCATCAGCAGTTTTACAGTGCTATATTTTCTCTCAGTTTCTCTTGGTTCATGTTTCTTGCTCTCAGTTCTGCCCAAGACCAAGGGGCACCCTGCTACTTATCACAGAAAGTAGATGGAAGGGTGAGGAGGAAAGGAGATGTTGGCTCACTCCTGTCTGCAAGCCCAGATATTCCAGCTGCTGAACCAAGAGAGGCCGACATGAGTTGGCAAACACTGTGCAGACACTCTGAGAGCAAGTTATCATCAAAAAAGTTCACCCCTTTGTTTCCTATTGGTAGCATGTTTATTTCAGTTCAGAAATTATGGGGATTTTATACTTTTGACCAGAAACTCACAGAAACAGAATGAGATGAGAGCTTGAGTAAGAATCAAGGGGCAGGTTAACGTGGGGGACACTGTTGTGGGTGTCTACTACAGGCTACCTGACCAAGAAGAGGGGGTTGATGAGTTCTTCTACAGGCAGCTGGAAATAGTATCACAATTGCAGCCCCTGGTTCTCATGGGGGACTTCAACCACTTGGATATTTGCTGGAAAGCTAACACAGATTGGCACACATAGTCCAGGAGTTTCCTACAGAGCACTGATGAAAGTTTCTTGCATAAGTTGCAGAGTTGCTGATGAGGAGTGCTGCTGGACCTTACATTAACAAACAAAGAAGTCTGGTTGGTAATGTGAAAGCTGGGGACAGCTATGGCTGCAGTGACCATGAGACAGTGGAGTTCAGGATCCTGCGTGGAGAAAGCAGGATGATACAAAACTGGGAGAAGAAGTTGATGCACAGGAAGGCTGTGCTACCATTCAGTGAGACCTGGGCAGGCTGGAAAACTGGGTGGAGAGGAACCTAACGGAAGGTCAAAAAAGGCAGGTCTAGGTTCTGCACCTTGAAGCAAATAATCTCCTGCACCAGTACAGATTAGAGGCTGACCTGCTGGAAAGCAGCTCTTCAAAGAGAGACATGGGAGTCCAAGTAGACAAGAAGTTGACAGTCAACAACATGCCCTCTTAGCCAGGAAGACCAATGGAATCCTGGAGTGCATCAAGAAGAGTGTAGCTAGCAGTTTGAGGGAGGTTATTCTGCCCCTTTACTCTGTCCTAGGGAAGCCACATCTGGAGACCTGCCTCCAGTTCTGGGCTCCCCATTTCAAGAAAGACAAGGAGCTACTAGAGAGAGTCCAGCAGAGTGTCTCAGAGATGATTAGGAGACTGGAGCATGTCTCTTATGAGGAGACGCTGAGTGAGCTGTACCTGTTTAGCCTGGAAAAGACTGAGAAGAGACCCTATGAATGCTTAGAAATACCTAAGAGGTGGGTGTCAAAAGGATGGGGCCAGACTCTTCTCAGCTCTTCCCACTGGTAGAACAAAGGACAGGGGGGACAGACTGGAAAACAGGAAGTTCCACCGTAACATGAGGAGAAACTTCTTTATTGTAAGCTTGATGGAGTACTGGAACAGGCTGCCAGGAAACATTGTGGAGGTTCCTTCTCTGGAGATATTCAAAACCTGCCTGGACACATTGTTGTGAACCTGCTTGAGCAGGGGAGTTGGACTAGAAGATCCCCAGAAGTCCCTTCCAACCCCTTCCAATCTTTGATTCTGTGGGGAACATGGAGTGCAACACCCAGTGCCACTTCCTTCCTGCAACATCAGCTCCCAGCTGTGCCCAGCCCTCTCCTTCCCTGGCTGCATTGTCTCTAGCCAATTTCATGCCATACACTAGCTGGCGCCATCTGAGGAGCAAAAAAGAGAATGTCCATTGCTAATTAACTCTGCAGTCTTTGCAGAACAGGACACTTACTCAGGTGCTCAAGTGGTATGCTTTCCAAGCACTCCTCAAATTCCTTTTCCCAAGCTCTTGACACTCTTCTCTGTGGCTTGGTTGTCAAATTGGCCAAATTTTCTGAATGGATTTGTCAATTAATGCCCTGCAGAAGTTCTGAGGTCACAGAGTGGTATAGATCCCAGACAGCCTTCTCATTGCAAAGCTAATGTTGCGAGAAACGTTTCTCCTGGAAGCAGCCAAATCTTATGGACTCGTTTTCTGACAAACTGCCAACTTGAAATAATTCCTTCATTTGACTCCACTTGGAGCCCCCTCCCCTCAGGCTCTATGTGTGCCCTTTTGCCCCAGTCCCCCCTCTTTGCCTCTTTACTCCCTGACTCTCACTTCCCAGTTCAGCCTTGTGACTGGCATGGGATGGAGATGGACAAGGAAGGCTCAGCAAGGGAGGGGTAATCCAGGCAAGAGGAGAACATCTTAAAAAGTGCAATGAGATGGAATAACACCAGTAAGAGAAAACAACCTCAAACAGATGAGGAGAGACAAACTGTGTGGCTGGGTCACATATCAGGAAAGCAAAGAACAAACTTGCTCTTTTTTTCAGCAGAGGTATTGCACTCATTGATAGCACAACATCAGATCTGGATCCCATTGGCCAGAAAAAGAGCAAAGGAAGAAGAGATGTGCTAAGGGAATGAAGAATCAAAGACAGGGTCCCTAGACTGTCTTGCTCACCTTTCAGGAAAAATATTTGTCCCACTAAAGATGATTGATGCTGTTTCCTGGAGGCTTCTGGCTTCAGATTTTCCAAGTTAGCCTCCAAATCCATGTCTGGCAGTTCCACAGCAGAATGATACAAAGTCAGAAATCTGAGACTAGAGGAGTTAAAACTGCACAGTGACCACAAGTTCCTTCTGCTGGCCAAAGCCCACTGGAAAGCCTGGACCATTATCACACTTTGGGCTGGGATATTATTACCCATGATCCAGGATTCAGCCTCACTCCTTTTACATTCTAGTGAAAGATTTCCACGTCAGAGAAGTGTGCAAGGAGCTCAGAACCTTCTGTTGGTGATGTAGTGAGGTCTTGGTTTCCTTATGCAGCCTGAGCTGGACTTGAAGGGTGACTTTCTGATTGTCTTGATGTGGTCAGAAATCTTTACAATAACGATTTTCAGGAAGAAATGTTGAAGTTATATACATACATAAATACTGAAATACTGAGTAGAGAGCCTACATTTTATACTCTTAAAATTAAACTGTTCTGAAGTAGATATGCAAATATCTTCAGAAAACTATGCTAGGACACTGTTCATTTGTGTATACATTCTAGTATTGACAAAAATCTATAGCAAACAAAGATTTATTGCTTTTTTTTTTTTACTTGGCTGATGGGCAGCTACAAATACTATTACAATCTCACTTATAAAAAAACCCTATGTTCCTGTAGACAAGGAAGGCTCAAGGCCTTTGAAGAAATTTGGAATTTGTAATCCTAGGTGTTTATGATGAGATGCTGGACGTTCTGTAATTTATTTGAAGGTTAATATCAAATGAAATATTCTGATTGAAAAACAACTCTCTGATTTTTGTTTTAAAAGTGTAAAGGTTATTATTTGCAAGCTTTTCATTGGATCTCGGTCTTCCCTGTGCAATTTCAAGTTCTCTTTCACTAGACAAGCTGCTTTTTCTTCCCTTTTCCTCAGGGTCATGAAGAACTGCAGCTTCTGAAAGGGAAGTTAAATCTCTGGTTTTTGTATGGATCTTAGCCTGAGGAATCCTTCAAGCTTCCTAGAAATTTCAGGAGGATTTTTTTCAAAGCTGAGCAGATTACAATAGAGTCCACACGCAAACAGCTTGGACAAGAGTTCAGTACTCCTCTCACATACAGCTTTATGCAAGCAAAGATGAAAGCAGAAGAGACATGAGAAGGCCCTTTGTATGGCTTCCAAAATATGAGTAATTTCTGGTATATTGAAAGAGAAAACAAAAGTATACTTGATTTTTTTCTGCCTGGTTTGATAGCCTCATTTTATGAAAGAGAAAAATGCACTCAATTCATGCGTTTCTCTTTTTTTTCAGCTGATTTGCTGGAACTCAGTTCTGAAAACTGAAAGACATACAATAGGTAATATTTTCTTCTATGTCTGAGTTTGTAAGAAAATTTACTGGTGTGGTATTTAGTAGATGAATCATTCCCCCAGGGCCACATAACGGAGAATTCATGAATGATGCTTTCCGTTTTCTATCACCAAAACAAAGTACCTTTTCACTGTGTAGATTTAGTCCCACGCCTCTGACAGTAGTGGCTTCAGAAAAAGAATATTCTTCTGATTTCAGCCAGTAACTTATAAAATACTGATGGGCAGCATTACAGCTACATTTCAAAGTCACATCATCAGCCAGAGCTTCTGGGGTGATTCCCTTAGACCTTACTACTACTCTTAGAACTGGCAATCCAGTACCCAGGCAGGGAAAAATACTGACATGGTACACCTCTGAAATAGCCTGGTGTGACAAAACAGGATTTTGGACATTTTGTGCGCACTTGGTTAGTAGCTCAAAACATTCATGTAAAGTAAGCTTGAAAATATGTTCTCTTTCTATTTACTTTCGAACTTAACCTGCTTTGTATCAGTTGTATCAGAGCAGCAAAACAGAGCAGTTCGTTTCACTTTCTTACCATTTTTAATTTTACTTCTCAAGATCTATTAAAAATTTACAGCATTTTATGACCTAGATGCTATTCACTAAGAGAGATAATAAGTATCTGTATAAACCCTTCTGAAATATAACTTCCAAAGAATTACTACCAAGTTGTTAACAGAGAGAACTGTTGACAAGCACAAGACAATCACGAAGAAACCTCAGAAAGGCAGTTAGGATGTTACTCACCCACAGTAAAAGCTTCTGATCACCTCAGTCACACACTTGTTTGTCTCCTGAAAGGTAGTTCGTATCTATTTCATAGTCTTTTTTTCCTAGCTAACAGCCAGTTAATTATACATAGTCTACATTACACCCATTCCATTAACTGTGCAGCACTACCATATGGCACTTTATGGCACTGAATTTTAGTAGCTAGCTTTGCGTAGCATGAAGGTCAATGCATATATTGGTTTTAGGTGTTCTGCCTTTGGATGTCATTTGCTGTTCTCATTCTAATACTGTGAAAGACAGATGGGTAAGATCTTCCTTTCTTGTACAGCATGTTTGTAAGCTACCATACCCTACTCTTTCAGTCAGTCTCTAGTCCTATTGGGCTCTTAAGGAGAAATCTACAAAAGCTTTTCATGGTTCTACATTTGGCTAAATAGTAAAACAAATCACAATTGTGCACGTAAACAGATACTTTCATTACTCCAAACCCTGCTTTTCCCCAATCCAGGTGATCAGCGCATAGAAAATAATCATATGTAAACTCTGCAAGCTTCCTGGACTTACAAAGGATCATTGACAGCTTTATGCCTTTCTCTCTTTCCTCTGAAAATCTTTTTCATCGCCCCTGTCCAGAATCTCCAGTTCTGCGAAAGACTAATTTATCTTCTTTTAAAATAAAAAAGAAAACCCACCCATTAGTTTAAACTTTAGTGGAAACCTTCTTTTAAAACTCAAAAACCCATCCCCAACCGTGGCCTTAAGCATAAGTGTGGACCTTGCTGAGTGGCAAAGTCTGACTTTGCACAGCCTGTTCAGGAGGACTGACATGGGCTGATATCTGCCCTCTTGCCTGCATCTTGCTCCCCATGAGCTCCTAATGTGGAAAAAATCTGCTCCTCCCTTTAGCCCCTTTGCCCTGTGGAAAGGGTGGAAATTAAGTCACAATACAGGGAAAGCTTAGACAAAACGTGGCTTCCTTCTTTGACAATCATGGGGCTCAGGAGAAAAATTCCCAGTTGTGACGGTTGCAGCCATTTCCCTTTTCCCCACGCTCACTAGCTGTTCTATTACTGTTAGGGAGCCTAAAAAAAAACCGTTTTATGATAAAGACTGGGTTTATTCATTCTGAACTCACCCACTCTCTTTCACTTTAGGTTACTTGGACTTATGACTACAACTCGGGCACATTCATCTTGGATCCACATTGTAAATAGATGGGCGAGGAAGAACCAGGTGTCATGCACCTGCTCTGGAAAGCCAAGAGAACGGAAAACAGTCTGCACCAGCCATTTTCATCGTGCCCACAAGACCGCATCAGCTGGAGGAAGTGGTCAATTCTGCTTCTCTGGTTTGTCAGGGAAGATTTCATGAATGTAGGGCAGTATTCAGGGAATTCCAGAACTGCTCACATCTGACCTATAGGCTATAAGGCATGTATTTTAGCGACAAGTAACTCTTGTTGCCCTGTGCTGCTGTATATCTGCCCACATACAGCATCACCCCCCTTAATCCTGCCTGCCACCAGCCTCCTGCTCCCCATAGTGCTCCCCAGCTACCATACTGTAACATGCACAAGATTCCCTTGGCAGCCTACTGCCTCTCCAACTGTCCTTTTATTTCCCTGCTTCCTTCTGCAGGCAGGTGGGAAGTCTGTGAACAAAAGGCATCTGTGATAGATTAGGTCAATTAATAAGGGCACTGTGGAAGCTGAAAAAGAAGAAAAGGGGAGTGGAAACCTTTAAGTATGCTCTGTTTTCACATTACTTTCTAGGAAAGGTTGATGAAGCTGGCAGCTTCCTCCTTCCTGATGACTCCTGGCTTGAGACACATGGCTCCTGATGCAGGGATCACAAGTTCAGGCCTGCCAGTCTTGGCACGATCTTTCATGCCCTCTGGGGAATAAGTTCAACCCCCTGAAGCTCATAGCAGGGCAATAGTCTGCTCCATGGGTCTTCTGCACCCTGGCTCCTGGTGAGTCTTTTTTTGGCTGTACTGTTCCAGACAGTCCCTCATCCAGTTTTGAGCTTACAATGTTAAAATATCAGAAAGGAATAAACATAACATTCAGAATCCCATACAATACAATGCATGAGTTTCATTATGCAGATCCACACAGCCAGTCAGAGTCTCAAATAAATATTACATAGCTTTTTTTTCCACAAAACAGAATATTATAGTGTAAAAAAATAAAGTATCTGTTATAAATTGTCCTTATTGGTGTTTCCCTCAGAGTAAGTCACAGCAGGTTTGATGGAATCCCAAGGTGCCGCTGCAAGAAGTTTCTCTCTCGCACACATTGAGTGGGCAGCTGCTCAGTGTCACACCGGGGCTGGGAGGCACCGTTGAAGCCCACCTGCCTGCAGTTCTGTGCTGCCCACACTTCTTGGCTTTGGTACAGGCATGAAGGACCTAACAAAAAAGAGGTTGTTGGTGTTTGTTTGGTTTTTTTCCTTCAAGATATATGGATATTTTAAGTGTGGGGGTAAAAATCCAAGCTGTGTGCATTACCAAATGGGTCCTCACATGTCTCTGTGAGGGGAGGCTACTCTTTTCCCCTTGCAAACCCCTCAGTAGGCTCCAGCTTGGGTCTAGATGCATGGTGCTGTGGAAGAAGACATTTATCATCTTTCCTCCCACTGTTTATTTTTCTCCAAAATACTCATCAAAAGTCAGGGCGCATGCTCTAGACATATCCCACATGGAAAAGGAGGTGCCTTCATGCAACAGGCTGCAATTTTAAGTGATGCAGCCTTGCTTGGTTTACCCCTGCCTCAAGCTTGCATCCTGCATCCCCTGTGCCAGGATGAACTCAGTGGACAACCAGCAGCATCACAGCTCCTGCTGTAGAGTGGTACCCTGGGTTCTCTGCACAGGGGTACATTCTTCCTCTAAGACCCCACTGTGTTTGAGATGCATCCTCAAAGCTGCTTCCTCCGTGAGCTGCATTGGCCGTGCTGGAGGGAGATTGTTTTAAGAGATGCAGAAGAAGGATGCAAGGGTATGGCCACTGCCTGCACAACTATTTTTTGCATAAAGATAGTAACAGAGTGACACTTCTCCCTCAGCACGTCTGGTCATTGAGAAAGTGAATGTTTTCTAGCTGTCATTGGTGTTCAGTGCCTGTGGGACTGGCTAAGAACCTTCAAGTTCCCCTTCCCATTGTGCTACTCCCCAACTGTCTGGCTGGGAGCCGAATCCTTCATCCCTCTCTGCTCCAAGTGCAGCCTGAGCCGGGCAGCTTGCAGCCAGCCTTGGAGTGTCTGGGCAGAGCTGGATGGCAGCATTGAGCCCTGCAGCCGGCAGGGGTGAGCCCTGTGGCAGCCTGGCAAAAGGACATACCCAACACGGCCAGGTTAGGTTTCTCTCTGGCTCACGTAGATGTCTGAGGCAGCAGCAGAGGAGGCAGGCAAGAAAGAGAAGGGAAGTCAGGGGGACCAGCACCTCCAACACAATCGCAATGGCTGGGGCTGTGCTGTGGTCTGGACCTGTGGGGAAAGCAGCAGGTAGTCAGTTTATGCATGAAGGGGAAAAAAAATCCCAGTCCCAATTCAAACATCCTTTGACCAGTTCCCAGGGTGAGACAGGGCAGACAGGGACACTACGAACACATGCTAGCTCATGTACAAGTGGCACCACAGGCAGATGTGTCTCTGGGGTCTGATGCCATGCTAACCCAAACCAGGACACTGTGTTTGTGCATCAAGCTATGTGACACCTATTCCCCAGCATTCGGAGGCATTTCTTAATCTATCCCAGGAAGCATTTCATGGTCTCCTCTCCACTCCAGGTCAGGAGCAGGGTTACATACTGACCTTGTGCCACGTTATCCATGGGCAGTACCAGCGTCTTGTTTAGAGAAGGATGTTGGATCACACAGGTGATGGGGTATTCATGGAGAATTTTGGAGTGTGCATGGGTGAAATTGCTGATGACAGTCACAGTCTGGTTGCTGAGCCTGATGTGGTACTCCCTCGGCTTCTGCTGCAGGATCCTGGGAAGATGCCAGGTAATTTTTGGAGCTGGCTTCCCTGTTGCTGAGCAGCTAAACCCCACCATTTTCTCAGAGTCTTCAGCTGTGTCTGGACTGGGTATAAGCTTAGCCTCCACTTTGGGATTTGAGATCACTGCAAACATAACAATAATATCTATTACTTCCTGCTCACATTTGAGCAAAAAGCATCTGTATTTACCATTATCATGGAGGACAACTTTGATATCTAATATTGCCTGCCCCTCCCCAAAGCCGGGCAGTGACATGAAAGTGATCAGGCAGCAGTCTGGAAATGAAGAGCTTGACAAAAACAAATGACAAGAGAGTAGAAGCATCTGTGCCTCAGTTCTGTTAACAGCAGCGCTGTAGCATCCCAAATGAGAAGTGGTGATTATGGCCAAGTAAAAAGCAACAGGTAGTGAAACCCTGAAACCACATGTCCTTTCACTGAAATGGCTGAATGGCTCCAAAGAGTGAAAATTATTTTTCTTTTCCCTTAAATGTATCCACAGAATTAGCTTTATTACCATTTGTGATGCTCAGGCTTGTGGACAAGAGGATTAAACGCATCTATTAATGCAAGAGAGTAATAGCAAATTTGTATGTGGCTACACTGCAGGATTTCACCTGTGGAGGTTTTGTGCTTGTACAACTTCCTTCCCTCTAGTGTTGAGTTTTGGGGATGTAGCTGTATCCCTCAAAGCCTTCATTAAAAATCATTAGTTCTGAACTGCTTCTAACCCACAAAGATTTGTGGATGCTGTCATACTTAGTCATCAAGAAGGATGAACAAAAGGCATCACTCATGCTTATTCACTCACTCATATGAAGTCTACTTGTTCATTCCTGTTTGTACAAACCGTATTTACAAGGAATAAAGAAAGAGGAGGAGTGCATGAAGGTGTTTTCATCCTTGTTAGAACTCCAGGGGAGATCTGAACACATAAGGACATTTCTATGCCCTGTGAGAAATCATCTGTTTAATCCTTGGCCATAAAATTATACCGTAATCTAGGTCAGAATGGACCTCTGGAAGTCATGTGGTCCAAGTCCCTGCTCCAAGCCAGTCAAATTTGGTCAGTTTGCTCTGTTCAAGATCTATAAAGGCTTCATTTGGAAGTGCAATCCATAGGTTTCCGTATGGCAGTTCAACAGCCTGCCTTCTACTTTAGTGCATGTGCTGATGGCATAGGGGTCCAAATCACACTCCACCTGTTTCTGAGAATATTATTTTTTTAACCATTTAAGTGCAGGGACAATCCTAGCTTCATTCAAGGCTGAGTTAATATGAATGCTCCCTGATTTAAAAAGTATCTGTTACTATATTAAGTAGTACTCCATGTGTAAATTATTAATATTTACGTAGTCAAAAATAACAATGGTCAGGGCAATGTTTATGCTGAAATTAATTTTTGTCCCAACACTAGCAAACATGTCATAATCATTTACCAATCCTACTTTAAAAAGTAAAAATCAACTCTCCTTTTTATTCTTCATAGGAAAAGTGGGGGTTTTTTTCCCCTTTTGGGAGGCAAATGAAGTTTTCCATATGAATGAGGTGTGGAAGGCTCTGTATGATCCTTTGAGAGGGGGAAAAGGTTTGTTCCAGTTGCATAATGGTCCTATAACCTCCTGGTACAATTCCAGATGCAGTTCATGAGGTTGTCTGAATCCTGCAAGCCACATCTATCAAAAGGTAGAATCAAGATATTATATACCATCAAGTTTTTTGGTTTGGTTTTATGGCTAGATTTTATTTATTTACTAGAGGTTTTGCCTGCCTAGAAAAATAAAAGGGAGCTATTTCTCAGCTTTTGCATCTCCCATAGACAAAAACTCAGACTCCAGAGGGTTGGTGAAACCCACTAGTGTTGATCTGTGAGCAAGGCGAAAAGTGTAGAAGGGGATTTCAGCTGGAACTTCTCAAAATCTCCCATGTGTGACAAGTGTCACAGTTTATGTTTTGATTAACGAGAGATCTCTGAACTTCTTCTTTCACTCACGAGATGCACAAAAATAACATATCCACCCACAGCACTAGTTTCAAATAGTAGCTTGCAACATACAATAACAGTAAAAGGAAGCTGTCACATATTTCCAGCGGGGATAAGAAAAACTGCTCAGTAACTTGGCAGTAACACATGCACTTCCACACCTGCTCTTTTGGTGACTAAGCAGTCCTCTTTCTTCCCACATTTGACCCCAGGGAATGATAATCATGTGAAAAAAAAATCCTATAGGGTTGAGCTTTCCCTTAACAAGTGCCTGTAATAGATATACAGTTGAAAAGTGTAAGTGTTTGCTTTTACAGTAAAGTCCTTCTACACTGTTTGTTAACATGTGCCCACTGTTGATGCATACACTTAAATTAACTGCTTCTTTTTACTTCCATCAGTGTACTTGTTTCCAATGAAAAAAGATGTGTGCAAGTACTTGATTTAGCTCCTGCAAAGCAGTAACACTCGTGTTTGAAATTCAAGCTGTGGCAGTGTTCCTAAATACTGGACAAAGGACGTTGGCAATGTCCTTCTGCAATTAAAGGGGGGCTGTCAGGTCATAATGTGTTTTTTATGCTTAAATGCTTGACAGTGGACTTGAAGAGGCTGATTAAAAAAAAAATCTAGGAATTACAGGATGCCTCGTGAAGGCAGAAAGCCTTTTCTAACCATATAGGTGTTTACCAACAACATTGTGCTTTAATTCCCCTGTCTAATACCAATGGCATTTATCCGCTGTTCTCAATGTGTTCCAGATGAACGGTACCGTCTACAATGAAGGCAGAAGGTCACTGAAGAAGGCCCAGCAAATGCCTGGGGAATTTTGTGACTCAGCAAGTCTTGCCCATTCCCATGTGGTACATCCCACTCTCTTTGTACCTGCTTACTCAATCCTTTTTCTGGGTTTCATTTTCATCCTCTTTGGTGACGAAGGTCAGCAAAACATTTCCGAAGCAAAATGGAGGGAGAAGGAGAGCATGCTGTTCAAGAAAGACTCACCACACACACTTGAAACTACTCTGTTCCAATGAGAGTTTTGCTACATGGTAGGAAATTTTTGCTGCTTCTTTGGTTTGCTGTTTTCTGCCAGAACGGTCTGAAATACTTCCACTCATACCTATTTCTTTTATTCACAGCACTATATCCAGTTCTTACGCAGTTTCACTTCCCTTCATCATGCAGTGTTGATGTCCATACTGGAACAGCCCCTCTTGCTAAGGCTGTTGTAACTGGGCAATTACCAGCTTGTAAACTCCCTGGCAGTCCCCGCTTGAATGCAAAGACGTGGCAGCATTTCATTTTCAGCTGGTGACTCTGGCTCGCTCACCTTGCCCTGAATCACTGAGCCTTGGGAGATCCCTGCTGGCTTCATGTTCCATTCCAGGGCATCCTCTGGGCTTGTTCGGAGAAGTTGTTCCCATCATTATGAGTTGATGAATAAGTCAGTAAAACTGTGACTTTTAAGTAGCATCACATAAATAAGATTCAATGAAATAAACCACATGTGAAACAAAACCTTCCATCACAGTATTGACATAGTTTACTCATGATGACCTCCAGGATATGTTTGATAAAGAACATATCAGGAGAGCCACCATGACCCCTGTGAAGAATCCCCTGGCAGTGGCCTGTGAGCCAATCCTGGTGTGGCAGGAGCAGTGAGCTCGTCTGCCTGCGAGAGAAGTGAAACCCTTCTCAGTTGATGTGTTTTTGTCAAAGGTGTGGAAAGCCATGCTCATAGGACTGTGTGTAGCAGCAGAAAAACACTCTTTTTTTGTAGTAGTAGTGCTCTGCTATAGGATGAATCATAGCCAGAAAACAAAACTAACAAACCAAATCCAACTCTGTTCAGATTTACCTGATAAGTGAGAAAGAGATCCCTCGGCAAGACATTTCCATGTTTTCCTCTAGTGTATAAATTACTGTTTACCTTCTGAATGACTCAGGGCTGGGTGTTTTCAGGAACACCTTCCTCTTCATATCTGAAATATTGAGCGAATTTCTCCTAACTTCTCTTTTCTGCCTTAGGAGCTTTCCCAAGAGAAAGGAAAAAGATTTTTTTTTTTTGCGCCAGACTTGGTTTTCCCTCCTATTTCCCACCCTGCCTTTGCCCTATTGCTTAAGTCATCTTTCTGCTATAAGCCAGGGGCATCTTTTTTTTTTTATTTTCCACACTGAGGACTCCTGACACATGCATGTGGGGTGTGGGGGATATGTCTGTGTCTTTGTCTGCAGAAGGTACTAGGGTTAAACAAAATATTCTGCAGGGTTCATACCACCAGCAGCAGGTCTTAGACACTGACATGATCTTTGGCCAGCATCCCCACCAGCAGAGAGAGAATCAAGTGTCTGCAGTGCACGTTTAACGTCTCAGCTTTCTCACAGGCAGTAAATTAAAAACCTCCCTCAAAAGATAATCAGCTTTTCACTCTGGTTCCTTTTGAGTTCTTCAATTTGTCTGTATTTCAGCTTGTACTTGCTAGCTGACAATTTCGTATGGAAATGTCAGATATTGCCACCTTGACTTATGACTTGGTTTAACTCTCTTCTCAGAGCTAATTGATGCTGACCTGCACAAGGTATTTGCGTGGCAAAGCCCACAAGCTGCACTGTATTTCAGCCTCTCCTTTTATTTTGCAATCTTTTCCTGAGCCTAGCCTATCTTTTCATTTTTCTTATAGCTTCAAAAACAGTTTCCAGATACTGTGATCATGCATATGCCTCTCTTCCTTTTCAGTACCTTTGATTCTTTTGAGATCGAAGGCAGAATAAGAAAAAAGTGCTTAACTTCCAGGTTTAGGAGACAAAAGCAGCAATTAAAGTACATAAAGGAGCATAGGGTTCACAGTTGTGGTAGGTCACCTGTCAGCACAGTGCATGGCTAGGGAAACTTGGAGGTCATCATGGGTTACACATCAGTTTTTGGATCTTTCTGTTGTTGATTTAAAAGGGGAAAAAAAATTAAATAAATGTTGAATGCTGGTTTCCCATTAGAGGCAAAACCAGAGAAAGGAGGAGAGTGGAGAGGAAGCTGAGCCACCTTTCCCACAGCAGTTTAGCAATGATCAGTCACCAGGGAAGGTTTCCTTATATGACAGCCCATATACAATTATGATGCCTTACCGTAAACCTTGAGACATGTCCTGCCGGTGACAGCCCCCAAGGGGAATGTGTTGAAGATGCACTTGTAGCATCCTTCATCTTGAAGGGTGACTCCATGGAGGTAGATGGCCGAGGCTTGTAACTCACTGTGGGCAAAGCTCACATGGCCAACATAACCTTCTGCTATCTTTTGACCGTTCATTTTACTGTAAGTCGCTATGTTGTCTTCAGCCCCATCCATTTCCTTCTGCCAGGTCACCTGTAGCACATCTTCTTTCATGACTGACTGGCATGAAAATGTAACGTTTTCTCCCACCTGGACCGACAGGACCTTTCTGTGCATCACTCGCACGGAACCTGGGGAAGAAGTGGGTTCTGCACTCAGCATTTCTTACCAACTTTATGCAATCCACTCCCAGCAGAGGTCCCCCCAGGCTCTCACCCTCTAGCAGATGTGGAAAGTCACTCTGCCCTTCTATCTAAGGAAAGATTGAAAATGCAGCTCTGAATTTCCCTGAAAGTTTCACTGGACCTGAAAGCTCTCACACAAAGCACCTTGCCAACCTGATACTTGCACTGTAGAGAGGGCCACCAAGAAAGGCAGATGGGGTTTTAGGAATGACAGACTTCTGCCTGCTAAGGCTGTTATCTTGGGAGAGGATGGCAAGATTTCCTAAATGTTCAGCCATCCTAATGCCCAAATGGCTGCCAGTGCAGCTCTCTGAGCCTTCCTACGTAGCAGTGAGAAGCAAATCAGTAAAGCTGCTAAAAATGCTGTCAAGATAACAGAGAACCACAAGGAAAAACCAAAGTAGGTAGGACCAGAGGCAAACTGCATCCCTCCTCCTCTCTCAGGCTTGAGGCTATGCAGCTAGGAAGCAGCAAAGACCCTGCTGAAGGCCCACAGATGGAAGACTTCCATAATATAAATGCCACAGTATTAGTGGTCTCCAGGGGAAAAAAAAAATTAAAAAAACCAAAACAAAACAGTTTCCTCTTCCAATTCACAGACATGGAAAAACTATCAAGGGGACAGACAAGCAAAACAGATACTCCTATGTTTGACAGCTCAGCTCCACAGTCTCCTTAGGATAATGTGCCAATTTTTAGAATATGTGTACATTAGTATGGGAAGGGAGAAATCAGCAGGGACAGTTACAGCACTGAAAACATAATTAAATTTACAAGAAAGGGAAATATCTTTGCCGGTTTTAGAGGACTGAGGCTCTTTGCAGTGCTGAGAGGCACTCTTGTCTAACTTTCCCAGCAAAGTTCCCTCAGGTCCTGCCCTCCCCATGGCTGTGGCAATAGCCAGGCAGATCTCAGGAGGTGACCAAGATACCACCTGTGAAGCTGTACCAGTCATTCTGTTTTTCAGAGCTCATTAGTGCCATAGGTAGAATACAAGACACAAACAGGAAAGCTAGTTTGAAACAAATTCAGGCTTTTCTACGTTATTTTTAATTACAGAAAGGAATGTTACACACCCACACTTCTAGTGGCCTGAGCACACACCTGCAAGTACCATGTCTATCACGGCAGATAATTCTGTCCTAGCTAAAGCAAATCAGTGCCATACTCTGACCCAAGCCCCAGCCACAACAGGAGATGAAATCAAACTTCAGTCATACAGGTCATTGGGTGCATTTGAACATCGCCATTGCCCATTCTGTGGACAGCAAATTGCAATAAATTCATACATCTGTCTGTAGCTTATAAATGCACCAGTAAATGGTAAATTAAGGAGAGGATGTTGCCAATGCAGCCATCACTGACATATCTCAATACCCATGGGAGCAGTTGTGTGCATTGCCACAAGTACCTTGTTACTGCTGGTCTCAGCCTGGGGGATGCGAGGAGGGGACTGCAGCACCCAACAGCAAAGCAGCAGGCTTTCAGGACCACTAAGGTCCCTAAAGCCACTATAGTTACAAAGATAGATATTTAGATAGATAAGGGAGTTACCTGATGCAACAGTCCAGATGCTGGAGAGGAGCAGACAAGCAACCATCATGGTTAGACTCGGTGATCCAGCGGGTCTTTTCCAACCTTTTCTGTGATCGTCTAAGCTGTACCCTCAGCGAGACAAACAAATGACTGATCCATTGAGCACAGCTTCCCCTTTTTTTATACACTTCGCTCTTACTCTAGGGACATTCCCCCTCCCTGCAGATACCGTAAGACTGCCCTCCTAAGAACCTCCTGCCCTCTAGCACTTAGTTGAATAATAAAAATTTCAGGGGACAACATATGTCAGAACCAGAAACCAAAGATTTCCCAGCTGGGCTGCTGGACAAACAGGGGTAACAGGTTACAAAACTGGGTTTTTCACAAACCTCTGTTCCATAAGATTATGTTTCTGTAAACACCTAAATACAAGCCCAGATTTCTGAGCTGGCTGAGCACCCAACATCTGCAGAAGGCAGGAGGAAAACACACCCCAACTTAAGATCAGGAAAATGAGCTCAGGCCAATAGTCATACTGCAGTGATAATTCAGAGGACCTTGTTAGAGGTCTGCACCCCACATGTAAATCAATGAAGGTGTAGGATGCTACTGTAAGGCAATTTTTTTTCCAGGTAAGGACCAGAACAAGCCAAGCTCCCAATCCAACAGCCTAGGTCATACATTACCACAGTAAAAACCAGAACCTTGGTCTCCCCTCCACTGAGGTAACCCCCACCTCTGCAGGTCCCTTGTCCCTTGGAAAGGCAGGGCTGCCATCCAAGTATATTCATTCCTCTTTGTTCTCACGTGAGTTGACATAAAAATAGCTCACACAGTTGTTTTGAGTCATTGTTTCAGTGCATTTTTGCTCTGTCATTTTTATACATGTGTTTCTCTTTTTCAGCTGACTGTGATCATGTTGGTCACAAAACCCTCAGACCTTCAGCCAGCTGTGCACCACACAGTGGGGCAACCAGCTTGAAAGACCTGATTTGGTAATCAAACTTGTACTGGTAAACTAAGTTTCACGTTTCTGCTTTCTGATTAGGTAGCTAATGTTTTTGCAGACTCTCACTACTCCAAATTACTATGATTGCATTTAAAATGTTTTCTTTTAGTAGAATTGTTGCATAGATCAACCTCGAATCATGCAAATAGGTTGGGGGAATCCAATGGGTCTGAACCATAACATGACAAAATAACTTTCTTGGACATGCTTACACATCCACAATTACTCCTCTCCCAAGGGTTAATTAATTATCTGAAAGTAGGAACAGCTCAAGTTATCAGTATTTCTCTAAAGAAACATTGTGGATGTGCTTTTGAGTAGGTTCAATAAATCATTCCCGTCACTCTGCAAACTGTGATTGCTTCATACTGTAGTCTTTTTCCTTTAAGGTATCACATCTCATTTTCTTTTCCTTGAATTATTTTCACAGCTGCATTTTCCTGCAAGATTTCTGGAAGGGCATTTCTGGCCTGACCAAAATGTGAAATCGATGAAGAATAGTTCTTGTGGGGTTTGCCAGATCATTTTACAGCCATTAAGCTATGCAAATACATACAGAAAGCTCTGGACCAAGGCTCTGGGCCAAGTCAGAGAGAAAACTGACAGTCCTGAAAGAGAGACTTGCAAGCAAACATTTAATTTCTGATTGTCAGACCCTCAGAACCTCTAAAACAGGAACTTTCTACAAATTTGCAGATAGCGTTGAAGTTGAACTTCACTGCTTAGTGATGACAAAGGGAACTGTGCTTGATTTAAAAAAGAACTGCAAGCCCACTTGATGTATTTTTCTACTCAGAGAAAATGCTCTTCTAAGCTTTAGCCATTTTATTTTCTGCCAGAAAATAAATCTTCCAAAAGTATTCCCAAACAACCCTGAAAACGTGCGTGCTGCTACAGTAAATGCCTTTCAACAAAGAGCAAACCTACAGTTTTGGCTGCATCCAAGCAAATGATAAAGACAGCTATTGTAATTGGAAAATCAGGTTGACTTTAAATTTTTATAGCATCCTCTGCTTGGTGATAATAAGCCGTGCAAGCTGGCTGGTCTTCCCAGGCTCTGTCAATCCCTTGACAGCCCCTGGCACTGCAGGGCACCCAGGCAAGCAGGGACAACCCCCAGTCTATACGTATGAGTGCCTGCACAAGCATCCATGAGCTGCTGCAATATCTCTTTCTGACCTCCATTCTCCAGCCAATGCCTGTAGTTGATTCATTACTTTAGGTATAAGGCAAACAGGAATATAAAGTCCACTCATGAACCCCAACACTTATTTCAGTTTTGTGAGTGCAAGTTTAAGTGCATTTATTCAGACAGTTCCTGATCTCCTTGTCCTTACATTGAGTTTTGGTGGATTACACACCTCCTCCTTGCTTGTCAGTTTAGATACCATGCTCTCTTGTTTCTGTTGCACAGCAGTTTCATTTCTGAGAACTGCACACTGTGCCTGAGCTTCAGCCACTTTCCAAAGCCAGTAAAAGCTTGGGAATAAATAAGGCAGAAGATAGTTCTGCTTCCGCTACTTGAAAAATGCAGTGATTCACATTCTTCCTTTCCTTTCTGTTGCACTAGGATGGTCTCTTTAGTTTCCACTAAATAAAAAAGGGACATACAAGAATTAATTGCACCGTCACTAAATGACATTTCCACACAGCCCAAGTGAGTAATGATGTTGATAAATCACATCGCTGAACTGGAAAATGTTGCCAACAGGAGCCACTCAGCCATGGTTGTAGTCTAAAACATGGTTTTGTCAACCATCAATCTAACCCACTTTTTTTTTTTTCAAACAACCAAACCCAGGTTAAAAACTGGGTAGCTGCTATCTTGTCAGCAGGATTCAGCACCACGTCTCAAAGCATTGTCTGTAAAGAGAACAAAACAGAGACTGTTTCATCCACTGCTGAATTGTAGTGACCTTTGGAAGTTGGTCCATCAGTACTAGTAGTAGGTACCACTATTGGGAAGGAGCTTGTCAAAAGCAATTGAATTGGCCTGGTACCTTATAACATGTTCAAAAATAATGCCTGCACATGGCAAAGCCCTCAACATCTCACCTGGACTGGGAGGTCTGCAATACACTGGGGTAAAGACAGCAGCTGCACTGACTGATGTGTGCCCCAGCATATGTTGTTGCAGCAGGGCAGGTTGTGGCAGGACCCACAGTGATACTGCAGGACCAGATGATGCTCATTTCAGCAGAGATACAGCCGAAACGTCATGTTTGTGCACAGGCTTTAGATCAGATGGCACAAGGGTTGTTTGTACACAGCCACAGCTGTTTATCCTTGGTTGTTTCACTTAGAGGTATTTGATTTGTGATCTCTTTCCAAGCTGTACTCCTTCCCTCTGCTATCACACTGACATTGTCTGAGATGAAGGACTTCAAATTACAGCTACTGGCGTTGAAGCCTGGTGTGGGACTGCCTAGCAAAGTGTAGAACAGATATGAAAGAGAGGGACTGTTTAACTGAGACCTAGCTCATGGTGGATTATATCTATCTGCAAAATCTCATGTTACCAGGACACAGAACATCTTGTGAAACTGTCCTGTTAACTGCCAAATGCTTTTCACCTTTATGTTTTGATGGATTTGCTGCAGACTTCTGAAGCCTTACAGAGATTTTTTTTCTTTTTCAGTAACATACTGCAATTACAATATGTGAATTAAAACGTACTTACTCCCTCAGTCATCAACCCCGCAAGCTGCGTTTGTGGTGCTTCTATTTTTCTCCTTCCTTGTAGCTCAGGAGGAAGAAAAAAGGGGTAAAATAAGACCAAAAAAAAAGAGAGGAGGAAGCAAAACTAGATTTCATTGGAAATCTTCAGTAGCAAAGGCTGTTCTTCATAAGAGTTTGGGTTTTACCATTCAGGTTGTCGCATCATTTTTCAGAAGAGCAAGATGGCCAAGCATGTGTTTTTTTCCCTTACTGAGAGCACTCCGGGTTCCTAATTCAGTTGAGGTATCCTAGAGAGGGCCCAGGCTGCAACGTGCTAGCCTCTTCATTGAAACCACAAGCACTGACAAACCCTTGCTGGTGCCGACACTTCAGGAAGCCACCACGTCACTCAGCTATTCCTCTCCTCTTCCCCTCCCACTCATCAGAAGCTTGTCTATGCTGGAGGCTTTAGGTGGCCTTTTTTTCAGGTGCACAGTATCTGGGTGCCGCTTACACTTAGGGTGTGAGATATTGAGCATCTTTGGTCACTGAATTTCGTTCTGTAACACAGCCAGTACAGAAAACAGTTCAGTCAGCAGGAAAACCACACCAAAATTAGCTACCCAAGGGTGCAGAGATCCAGTGGAAGGATGGGAAACTGCCTACCAGAAATAAGGTAGGTTCAATGTTATTTTGTATTTAATTACTAAACAAGAGGGCTAAGTAACTAATTTTATTAAAAACATGAACAAATAAATAATTCATGCAATGAATCAGCCTTTAGGAACCACTTAAGGCACCATGAGAATCCTCTTGATTAAACATAGGTAATTTAGGAAGCAAATTAAGATGAACAATATAGTTCTTAGTATGTTAAAAAGTATTGTCTCACAAAGTTTTCTAGGGAGGTGACTTCATCCATAGGCTCCCAGCACTGAGAACCTGATGAAGTGGGGAAGAATGTTGCAGACAGGGAACACAATGAACAGAGAGTACTTGTCATCTGTTTTGAGTTTCCTGGCAGGAAAACTACACTTACAGATTCACCTTGCCATCTCTTATATGCTGGCACCATGTCTCGTAAAGACAAGCTTCTATATACATTATATAGAAATAGATTAAATTATACAATAGATTTAAGTGCTGTACATAGTATATATAAGCATATTACAGTTATGTACAACAGTAAGTAGGAATAGACTGCCTGCTAAGGAGTTGTGAAGGCAGAGGAAGATGTACACCAGGAGTCGCCTAGGACAGGCTGGTTGCTTTCTGCATCACTTAGTCCAGAGATACTCAGTGTGAAGACCCTGAGAACTGCTGGCCACTGGCCAGACTGCTCTTCTGCTGTGCTCAACAGGTTGCTGTCACTGCCCTCCCTGTGGTGAGAGTTTCCAGCAGGATTCACCACTGTTCAGTTCCTTGTTACCTGGATATGGTAAAGAACTTGGATATTTCTGAATTTATCACATCTACATAGGATGCTGCACAGGGCTCTCTCACCCTCCAACCTTACTGTGTTTTGGTAAGCCGCCTGGCTAGCCATAAACATAGGAAAAGACAACTGGAAAAAGCAACATAACTTCAAAATAGCAGGTGCTGGATGGTGCTCCCACTCAGCTATCCAGCCTCTCTGGCCATTGCTTCACTGGGTATTCATGTCACAGCCTTGCTTCTGTTAAATACTGCCCTCATTCTCAGTCTGTGCAGTTGTACTTCCAAGGGATGGTCATCAGGTCTCTCCTAGTAGAAACAACCACAAAACCACTGAGTGGACATATTATTTCCTTGAATGTCTACAGAGAGTAAAATATCTCATCTTTCCCACTGTCTTCTCAGCAGATCAAAGAAAAAGTTAGGCAGTCTCTGAGTACTGCCTCTTGTCTCCTTACTTGGTCTTAAGAAGCTCAGATGAGGCATTCAATTGCCAAAATTGTGTTCTGCTTGTTTCCAAAGAGAGCGCAACCCTCACCTCCCTGTAGGTTTGTGGTCAGATGTCTAAGGTGTGACGGCTTTATCTGGTCTTGGGGGAAAAGGCAAAAGTCTGTGAAACATGACTCCTTGCACTTTGAATCAAGGACAACAAAATCCACGTGAAGCTGGTGGATCCTTACCTGTGGCAGGGAAAAGCATCAATAAGCTCACATGTATGTATAATCTCAGCCTCAGGCTCTTAACTCGCAAGCTTGCTGAATCCCTACTGCTTTAAGTGCCTATGTCACACTCACAGAGGGGACTCCTGCTGCTTTTGAAAACATTCCTGATCACCTTTTAAGAGCAAGAATCATGACACCATTAGCAAGGTATTCATAAAGCAGATTTTTCCTGCTAGCTGTTGGCAGGGCCATATCCCCCATCAGAGGAGAGGGTAGGAAGGTTCACTGCCATAAAAGGTGGCATTGGCACAGTGCCCTGTCACAGCCCACGCTCATGCAGCTCCACATCCTGCTTTCCTCCCTTTCAGAAACTCTTCTGTAACAAACTACTGCTGGGAGATGTCACACAGGGAAACCATTAGCTAGCTGCTCCTACAGGACAGTGAGAAACTGCAACACATCTCACTCCCCTGCTGATTAGCAGTGCCATTTCACGATGAGGATTGTGTAGTACATCACACTTCAGTCTTAGCTGCCTGATTGCTGGTAGAGCTGGGTGTTTCTGAAAAATCACAGACCTCACAGAAGTTCAGAGAGATAGAGAAATGATGAGGGTGTGACTGTTTGGGTTTTTTGGTTTTGGTGGTGTTTTTTTTTTTATCATTCCTGGCAAAGCTCAGTCATGCTGCATGTGCCTGGCCCTGGCTGCAGCTGCTCACCAGGCAGCATGAGAGGCAGAGACTGAGGGTCAGCTAGGAAGGGCTCCTCTACTCCGCAGCACAAGGCAGGTTCATGGTCAGGCTAAAGGAAAAGCTCAGGTTATAGCACAATGAGTTTGTAAATATCTCACAGCAGTCAGCACATCCACACCAACATGATCCTGCATTCCTGAAGACACATAGTACTGCTGAGGGATCAAATCCATAGTAGTTGTGCTAATGTCCCTCAAAGTAGCCCTGTTTCTTGTCTGAGACACTAAGCATCATCCCACCTCCAAAAATCCTCCCCAAAGCATTTTGATCTGCATTCAAGAGCTTATATTATTATAAACTGAAAATCCTAAGGAATGTAGTCACACCATCCAGCAGTCAGCATCTTTCCTCTGTAGCTTTAACCAGCTCTGGAAAAAATCTGAGTTGACAAGGACCTGTGGGTGGAGGAGTGTCTAAAAGGCTTGGGAAAATCTGTAGTCAGGTTGAGGAAATAAACCCAAATTATCACTCCATTGAGGCCAGCGGGCAAAATTCACCAGCTCGAGGTGAATCAGCCCATGAGTTGGTGAAGACCAGCTGTGGCTACTGGGGTCCCAGGGTGAATGACACAGGGACAATTGCAGGGGTAACAGGAATTACAACACACCGAATCCATGGAGTGTTGGGCTTTCTTAGTCAAGCAGCTAGTCGTGGAATAAAGGTGGAACTTTTTTTTTTGTTTGATGAGGGTTTTTTAGGGTTTGGCAGGTTTTGGCAGGTGGTTTAAGCAACCAGGTAGCAGCAAAACAATTTCTGGACTGGTAAACTTTTGTTGAAGGAGAACAAGTTAGATGGAGGCAACAGATGCTGTGGCTCCCCACTGAAGTTCTCTCTCCTGAAGGCTGGTGTTTCATGTCCCACAGCAGACCAGAGTAGCATTATATTTCTGAAAGCAGGCAAGGCTGGCATTACCCCTTACAAAGGTGTCTCGGTGGATGTGTGTATGACACTACCATCAGCATCCCACTACCTCTACTCAGGAAGTCCCCCAGGAAGAACGGACATTCACTGTCTTACCTCTTCACACTTCAGTTTGAAGTTTCAAGTGTGCAAAGTGATCCTAACACAAACTTGAGCTCTTAATAACAGGTGACTTGATCCTGCACTTGCTGGGAGAAAATGTCACAACCCAGAGCCGAAAGATATCAGATCCAAGCATTTCTCTACAGATTCTGCTGTAATTTCTTAACCGTATTTTCTTCTTCCTGTATATGCCTAAGTCAACCATTTCATCCCTTCTATTTGGAGATCTTACTTTTTTAGTGGCAATTCTATATTTGGCTTGTCCACATCCTCTGTATGACAGCCTCTGGAGACCGCACAGCAGCTCATACAGCTACTCTGCAAACAGCAAAGTGAAACTATAGAAACAAAATTAATTCCACTTTTGTTTTTATTTTAATAGTTGAGTTACATTTCTCCTCTTTTGACGCTACTGGACAGAACTATTTCCCAGCATTTTCACTGATAAAGCTGTATGTATAATTACCTCTAAAAAAAATCCCAACAAGAGCCGACTCTCCAAAACCCCCTCCAACCACATACAAGTCAGATTCCTCTCCTCTAATTGCAGGTCACCTGCCTGAAAGAAGCCAACACATCTGTGGCATGCATGCAGATGCTGAGAAATGCTTTCAATTCACACCACATATTTTCCCAAAGGATTCCACATTATTGACTAAATAAGAAGGAATTTCCAAGGATTGTGCAGCAAGATACAGCTCTAATTTACTACAGAAACGTATGCTGTTTGTCTTTTAACAGTCAGGGGAAGAGCTAAACAAGCCCATAAACTTGAATCAGTTTTCCTTCCAAACGGGGGACTGAAAAATCAGGATCCAACTGAATATAAATAAGAAAAAAAGGAATAAATAGATGATTGTAAAACAAAAATACCGAATTCATGATAACTAATATGAATCTTATGTATTATACATATACATAACATATACATACATTTTAAGTAAAAAATGTACTTCATAGGACTTCTAGGACCAAATTTTGTGAGGTGTTCACTTGCCATCCCCAGCTAAGCTAGAGGAGGTGGCCAGGAAGGTCAATGGCATCTTGGCTTGTATGAGAAATGGCGTGACCAGCAGGTCCAGGGAGGTTATTTTCCCTCTGTACTCAGCACTGGTGAGACCA
>WAAB01025612.1:0-15511 GCA_013389865.1 Piaya cayana | reverse complement strand
TCATGGAAAGGGTCATTGGGCACTGGCAGAGGCTGCCCAGGGAGGTGGTTGAGTTGCCTTCCCTGGAGGTGTTTAAGGTACGTGTGGATGAGGTGCTGAGGGGCATGGTTTAGTGACTGATGGGAATGGTTGACTCTGATCCAGTGGGTCCTTTCCAACCTAGTAATTCTATGATTCTATGATCTGCCATCAACTTGTCCTTGCCATACCTCCATCTGTGGACCTGTGATGCATGCTTCTCATCCCCTGGGACAGCCCCTTCTCGCACAGCTCCCAAGGCAGAGCTCAGTGCCTGCTTGAGGTTGCCTTTTGGGGTGGAAAAGGGAGAGGTTGAGAGAATAGAGACAGAGAAGCCACATGAAGTGTTTTATCCAAAGAGTTGGTGGAATGGGCTCCCCATGTGACTGCAAGCATTTGGGGTTTTTGGTAGAAAATGAGGACTAGCAAGCACCAGACCTAATCTACCCACCCTTACTTCCATACTCTAGGTGGAACCTGCGAGCCCCCGTCAGAAGAAAAAGATGCTCCCACAAGGAAAGTAAGTTCAGAAGCTTCTTGAGCACCCTGGAGGTGGGGATGGCATGACATGCCATGGGTGAGGGTGTACAGGAAGCCTCTTCCAGCACCCACGATCACTACAGAGGCAGCCAGCAGGCACAGGCATGGCTGTGGGGAGCAACCATAGTGAGACATTTTGCATCTTGCCCAGGGGAAACCTCCTTGTGCCCAATGGAGGCTACCTGCCCTCTTGCTACCCCATGACACTGCATTATCTGGAGCCTCCTTGTTTTTTTTTTCTGTTTCTGGAGAAGGCACCGTGCAGGGCTGGCTGCTTTCCCTGTCCTCCTAAGCCACACGTGTCTTGGCCAATGCATCCCAGGTGCCTCCTGTGACAAGGAACTCGACCTTCGTATACCACAGCCAGGTCTGCAGGCTTACAACATACCAAACTGCAATAGAGAAGCACCCAATCAATGGGGCATATGTGCTACACCCTTGCTNCCTAAGCCACACGTGTCTTGGCCACTGCCTCCCAGCTGCCTCCCGTGACAGCGAACTTGGCCTTTGTACATCACAGCCAGGCCTGCAGGCTTACAATATACCAAACTGCACTGGAGGAGCACCCAATCAATCTCCCCCTGTGCAAACAAGGCAGAGGGTTGCAGGAGGAAGGGGGATGCCAGCACAACATGCACTACATTTAGTCACATGCCAACCCCCATTCTCCAAACAAGCTCAGTATAGGACCTTCCCTGAACACATGTCTGAATGAGGTATTCCCATAATAAAATAGTTTCTGCACATTGAATATGCAAATAGGGAAGACTCAACGTGGTAGTCAGGATCACATGTGTTCATGTGAACCACGAGGTCTTGGTTTTGATTCATCCTGCCACTTTTTTCATCAATAGGTAAAGCCATTCATGTAGGCATGTTACAATACTTATATAACTTTCACAAGCTGTGGTATGTGCTTAGGGAGGAACACCTTCTTGTTAGTCGTGTAAATTGGCTATTTCATGGTTGCGTCAAGGCAACACAGTAATGTTTGAAAACACTGCAAGTTCTCTAAGATGGCAGCTTTAACCCAATATTGAGAGACTGATGTCTTTCCTTCAGTAAGGCTGAAAAATCAGTACATTTAAAACCCCCTTTACCTTAGGCAAAAGTGAAAACTCAGTTCTGAAATGTTACAGGAGCAAGCTATAGTTCAAACAGCCTAATCACAAGAATCAGATAGGCAACTAAAAATAAAGCTGTAAGAAAGGGTGATACAAATGATATCTCCCTGTCATTTAGATGCTTATGGGACAGAGACACAAATTTCCAGGAAAGCCCAAGCCCTCTGAATGCATGTGCGTAAACACCCAGTGCACGCTTGGGCATGTGGCACATCATGTAGTATCTCTTGTGTTCCAGTGTCCAGCCAGTGATCCCAGGCAGAATTAAAGCTGCATTGGCCATAAACCTGAAGTACAGTTAAAAAGCAAGTACACAGGAATAGACATTTCTAAGAGCCATGTAAAACTGATTTCAGTTAAGAAAAAATAAAATCAAAAATAAAACCAAAAAGGTTGCACCTCTAGGTTTTATTAAGGTTGATAAGCAATGCTGCATGATGTAAGGGGGCGCTAAACTAGGGAGAAGATAAATCTTGAAAAGCAATCAGATTTATTCAGCCCTCAGAGATTCAACCCATTCTATTACTAATGTCATGCTAGCTCATGCTTTTGCACAGCCCATGCTCAGCTCATAGCTAAGTCTAAGTAAACCCTGTGCTGCAAAAAGTCCATGTGTCCTATTACTCCACAGATGAATGACAATCTCATGTGGTTTTTCTTCTTTTCCCAGCACAGACCAACAGCCATCTTCCAAGTACCATCAAGGTAATGACTAAAACTGAATAGGTTTTGCTGCTTTTCAGGGGAACTGAGTCCAAAACATCCATGTGTCAGAAAAATAAGGTGTCCATCACATCACCTCGGGAGACACAAAAGCTCATGATCAAGGTATTTGCTTGTGATGCAGAAAACCATCAGTTTAAGTCTACATACCAAATTAATGTACATACACCAACTATAAAAAGTTATACAGTTCCACTTTCAGGCAGCTGGTGGACAAACAGACCACAACACTCACCTGCAAATTCAGAGGCTGAGTATAATGCTGCCTGGCCAAAATTAGGCAATTCAGGAAGCTGTACCTCATGATCATGTCCTAGATAAGTGTTCCAAGCCACCAGGCAATCTATGGCTGTATGGTTGCTTCATCATCCTCCTCCTTCTTCTTTCTTTCTTTCTCCCCTTAGCTTTCGGGTAGCCAGCATAACCTCTCTTGCTAATAGTTTCATCAAAGGTGGCACACTTCCACAAAAAAGTTTCAGTTTTAGAATGATATCTTGTAATAAAAAGGCACTGAACTGGACTATTGCCAACTAACTGTAGTAATTAAAGAAGTTTTCATTTGAAAGACAAAGGGAGATTTAATACGTGGAGGCTTAAAAGACAAAAACAGTGGATGTCTCAATAAAATTTAAGTGTCTCTTGGAACAGAATAAGGTTTCCCTTTCCAACAATCCACTGACTCTACGAGGAAGAAGAAAGGCCTTCAAATATTACATTGTAAGATTGAACATTTAGTTTGTTATAAACAAGAAGGGATCAAATGGTTGCACTGCAGGAGAGGAGGAAGGAAAGATTGGCATGACTAACACATTTCCCAGTCCAGCCTTACTTTGGGGTTAGATTAAAGCTCTAAGAGGCAGCAGCTGAGTATAATCTATGGGTTGCTACCTCTGCTTTGTACATAGTTTGTTTTAGCAGTATATGGGTGAAGTTGGCTCCTGAATCACCAATGACAAGAGAACACCTCAAGCCTTGTGTGCTGCGAGGCCAAGTGCTGCCATTTAGCAGCCCAATATGGTTGTTTCGTATTTTTATAAAGATGACATCAGTAAAACAAAAGTTGGTGCCCAGCAGATATGTAGGTGTTTAGCAGAAAATTTTGAAGAAAGTGGGAAAGATGATAGCAGGCTGTGATTAAATGAGCTCATCGTTTGTACATGTGAGTGTGGGGTGGACTGTGGGGGAAGAGAAGGGGAGGGGGTGAAACTGTAATGGGGAACCTGCCAAGTAGCTGTCTGGTTTTGAGAACTTTTAGTATCCTAACTAAAAGCCCCAGAATGTGGTTTGAAGATAGTCCCAGGAGGGTTGTTAATGCAATAGGAGATGACCTTTCTGAGTATTAAACTTGGCCTGTGAATAATAAGACTCAATTGAAACCTCAATTTCATGTTCACTCCTGTACCATCAATGTACGGGACAAATCACTCCACTTCTGCATTTTGGTCTCACTGATAAGAGGAAGTCAATGACAATAGGCTTAAAAAACCGTAGACTGGAAGCATCCTGGAAAATATGGCTATGAACAAGTCTCAGGTAGATCTACATGTTAGAAGAGACAAGAAATGCTCCAGACTTCACTCAGTTGATTTGGAGCCAGTCATTCATGAAGTTAAGAGCCTACCTGTTCACATTTCACAGGTACGTTAGGAGAAATGCTGCTGCCCTCCCAGTTCTTTGCAACAGCAATTAGATGAGGAGAGCACCCTGTCCCTGCAGATAGGTAGGGAATTCCTTTCCTTGAGCAAGTCTGCTTAGATTGCTCTCCTCCTTGAAACTTCTGAAATTTCTACATCTCTAAATTTTATAAAGGCGCAAATCAAACCAGAGGAATTATTTTCAGTAAAGCGAGGAGATATTTCACATCAAGCAGAATCAGACAAACCATTTCATATAAGCTGAGAAAATCTGAGATAGATTCTGCAGTAATTAGGTTCTAACAACTATTCTTTACTTCTAGGTTTGAAAAATAACAAGAACCCTTTGCATTTATTAACCCATGGAGTAGAGACTTCTGTCCTACTTACAGAGTATGATAGGTAGATGTATGAGCTAAACCACACCCACTTAAAACACTGCTACTACTGCAGACAATAGAGAATCACACTATAAAACCTGTACTTAATCACTGGCTTCATTATTCAGTAGGTTCAAATCAAGATCATCAGGACAAACAAAGTTTTAACTTCTGGTTCCGGGTACTCAATGAGTTCGCTTTGGATTTGATGAGTCATCCTGCTAGCTATTTAGAAGCAGTCACCCACAACCCATTAGCAAACATTAGGCAAATGGAGGGACAAGTCTAAACAGAATCTTGAAGGCATCTATGGGCACAGTCTTACCTCCTCCCTTTGTTTCCAAGGAAAGCATTAGACAAGAACCACCGGGGATGTGGTTAGCCTTCACTGCATGTCTCATGAGGCCAGAGGCTCTTCCAGGATGGTCTCTCCAGCACAGATCATAGAATCATAGAATCATAGAACCACCAGGTCGGAAGAGACCCACTGGATCATGGAGTCCAACCATTCCTATCAAAATGTCACCCAGAAAGATCCTGAGACTTGCCAGTTTGAGAGGGATCTACTTCATAGACATTTAGAAAACATATACAACATAAAATGATAGTGTTGAAGGAATCAACTCCAGCTGTGGAGTCAGACCAGACTTATGCCTTGACACGGCATCAGTTTGGTTCTCTAAATATGCTCTCCATGGGCTCTGTAATGTAAGACCCTTAAACAGGCCCCTTGAGGACTGATGGAGGATGGAGATACATGTGCACACACATGCTTGGGTTCTTAGTTGTCTCCCAAACCCTATAGTCTCTCTGGTAGCACACTGTGACTCCCCATCCTCTCCCTTTATCCTCCTATTTTCCTTAACGTTTTGCTCTGCAAATCACCCTAAACCCTCCCTTTAGTTCCTTCTCTCAGCACTCCATAATAAATCCTGTGTAAATCCCAAATGCTTTTCCCTCACACACACTGATAATATATCCCATACTTCTAGTAACTCCCCATCTGTAAAGGGATCTGGAGAGCTGCTCCCTTTCACTCACTGGGTAGACGTCACCCTGGCACCATCAGGACGATGGCTTCCCCGGGACAGTTTGAGTTCCCCGCCTGCCCTTGTCACACTGTTTTCCTTCATGCATACGATGAGCTTTTTATTACATAATCTGCCACTAAGTGCTACCAACCTCAGGACAAGAGCCAGGCCTTCACCCTCAATGCACATCAGGCATGCATGTGTTGCTGTGTGCACCTAGGGTCCCTCCACAACCTTGGCAGTAGGGAAATGCCTGTGGATTTACAAACTGTCCCCAGAACCGTGTACATCAGTCAACACCACTGCACGAGAGAGTACATAGGTTACACCAGATTTGTTGCAAACTTTTTCAGGATATAATCATGGTGAAACTTCTCTCTCCTTCCCTTACCACCCCCCGGCCCCCACCCCAAACCAGGAATATATGGAAAAAAGAGATTCTATGAAGTCCGGTGAACTGTGGTACTCTACTGTCAGCCACGATACGAAACATGAAGCCTCTGTGATTAACACCTATAATCAAACAGAATATGCACTCATCAATGTGCCCAAAAGGAAGGAAAATGTCTCCAGTGCTGAAGAACACAGTGAATATGATTATGTCCTGATAACTTAGAGAGTGACACTTTCTCCCAAGACACTCTTTTACTTGAATGTTTAATCCAGCAATTTGCAGCTTTGCTAACCATCCTACCTCTACAGTCCTCAAACATCTACCTGTCATTACCAAGCTTACTCATTAAGACACATCTCCTAGTCATGACCCAAGATTTCATAAAAATGAAAGGCATAGAGCCTGTGCTAGGTGCACTTACACTTTTCCAAACCTTCTCTGGCCTGCTTGATATATACCATCATATACACAACTTGATAAAATATGCAGTTTGGATAAATAACTCATTTCTCAAATTGCATCCCTACTCCTTTTTAACATAATAGTATTTGTCTTTGAGTGAAGGCTCAAAAAAGTTGGTATTAAATTTTAAAAAAGCAACAAACTACACACAAAGCAAAGATTCCAGCTGCTTCAAGCAACTGCCACTTAGAAGACTACGAAACCGGTAAAGTTCCTAATGCTGCACAGGCAGTAACTGCACATCAGTAGAAGATTCCCAGTTATTGACTTTGTGACACAGCGCTTCCAGCTCACTCCTGCTGGCATCTCCAAATTTGGGGTTTTTTGCAATGCCAGAATTTAACCTCCCTGTAGCCCATCTTCCTTCTGCAAGCAACATTTATGGACATGTGCCTAGGATTGAATCCAGTTATTCAACTGTTCACCAGAGCTCATAAAGTGATTACGTGCCTATGCCCTTGCTTAAGCACATTGGTTTGCTCCCTGCATTTTTGTATTAAAACAATTTGAATGATTATGTTGAATGGTTTTACTCATTTAAAATCTTCCTCTGTGTGACTGCTGGCTGCAGCCCTGGCTTTGCAGTGTGGTGCCGTCGTGCATCATGCTTGCAGTTTTGGTGCAGGAGGTAGTCTCATGGGTGAATGGTTTTATGCAGCAGTGAACAGACACACTCTTCAGGTACTGCTGCAGTGACAGGCATCTGAATCTGCCCAAAACATGTGCTGGCTGCTGTGGTACACATATGACTGCCTGCCAAGGGATTTAAAAGGTCTTGTTGTACAGTCCACAAGCAGAATTATTAGAATTCTCTCTTTTCTTCCTTTTTAACTGTGGTTCAGTTGCCTCAGTCATCTGTGTATTACCCACACTCCTTGTATTAAAATCAACATCAAGCATTCACAAAATATCTGACTTGATGAAATAATTTCATAGCTAATCAAATTATTTACTTTTATATGACCAATTTACTTCAAAGAGATAAAACCAGCTGCCACATTTTGTGGTTTTTTCTCACTTTTCCTAAATTAGAGTTCAAAATATGACTGGATGTAATTGTAAACTTGGGCATCTCCTCTTGAATATCATGACATCTTGCTATAACTCCACCTCCTTCTTTCTTGAGAATTGCTGGGGTAGAGGTACTGGGGCAGAGGAGGATGGCTGAAAAAAACCCTAAATGCTTAGCACCTTCATTTTTCTGCCAACTGTCAGTGCATGTGGAGGTATCACCATAAAGCAGCTTAAAAACTATGCTATTTTTCAGCTCTTAGAAACAAAACCAAGATAAAGAAGAGTTCAAGGGCAGATTCAGTTACCTTCATAAGTGCAATAATATAAAGCAGCAACTCAAGGGCAGACCATTTCTTTGCTGCTGGTATTTTTATAGCCTGTTGCTTTTGGAACAAACCATTCAAACGATTAATTTTATCCTATGCCAATGTACAAATCAGAAGGAATATCTCATAGTTGTATGCTGCATAGAATATTGCACTAAGAAATGACAGTTCTTATGGTCAATGCTACACTGGAGTTAGAATAAGCCACAAATATGAGACCCATGTGAAATACTAATTTGGTTAGGGCTGTTTCTCAAGGTCAGTTAAAACTCAAGCAACAACAAATACAGGTTTAAGTTTATGGCTGTATGAGATAGATGTTTCATACAGCTCTCAGCATTCAGAAGTCCAAAACTTATTTTCCAACTCAAACACCTGAAAGATAAGCTGCTGAAGAATGAAACCAATCAGTTTAATAGTAAAAATAAATAATTTAATGCATGGTAAAATTGTCAGATTACTCCTTAAATAAAATAGTAACATTAGAAAAAGAAAAATACATTTTCCCACAATACAAAAGCTTTCTTAAAATAAGTTCAACTATTCAACAGTACTAATGTTTATATTGGCTATAAACAAATGACAAGAAGCTATACTTCAGTAGCATGATAGTGAATCAATCATATTCTGTGTAAAGTTAATGCTTAATTTTTAATTTTCACATTATAGCCAGTTACTGGCTATAAGTCTCATGCCACACTGGCATATGTGGTCGTCTTCAACACCTTAAGATTTCACACTAAATTTTCCATCTCATCTGATCTCTTGTCAACAAGAACAACTCTTCTCTGCCTTATTAAGGCAAATGTATTGCATCTGTTCTTTTTTTATCCCCACTGCAGGGGTAGGGAATATAATTAAGGTATAAACTAGTTTCTCTTTGAATTTACAAATGCAGGTCAAATAACTGTCTTTTTACAAGTACAAGTAGCTAACTATTAAAGAACACAGCTAAACTGACCCTTTCAAGATTCGTCTTGCATTTAGATGTGTTAGTGAGTAAAATAAGTTTCTTCACAATGTTTCTTCTTTCTTCATTTCTATTTTACATTGCAGAAGCAAAAAATAGAGCAAATACCATCTTATCCAGGAAGACTGTAGGATGCACAAAGGAGTGATAAGAGATGAAATTCACTTAAGCTACTGCAAAGTTCTTGCATATAATTGAAGAAAACAGAAAGGTTATTTAAGTTTTCAGGCTGTTTTGAGAGGAAAGAACAACAGGGGAACACATCACATGAAGTCAGCAGGAGTGGAAGTGAGTGTTAAGGATGAAGCTGTGTAGGTCATTTCAGATAAGCCAAGAGCAGAAGAAGGGAGACATGTGCAAGACTACTTTTAAAGCTCATGCAATGAATACAGATTTAGCAGTAAGGCAAAGTAAAGCAGAAATTACAAAGTCAACAAAACACGCATCAGGCAAGATGCATAGTTTTCACAAGTGTGAAACCAGTTGTTAATATATTAAGAGGATAATAAAGAAGGAGGTAGTAATGTTCTAGGAATACAACACTGTTATAAATATACCACATTTTTGGTTTACAATACTGCATCACAGACACTATTTACAAGATTACATCTTTAGAAGGGTTTCTACCAAATGAATAGCTCCCCATCCTGGGATTACTGATAGACAGGAGAAGCACATCTCTTCTAGGTGGTGAAGAAGATGAGGAGTCATTCCACCATTACTCTGAAAGTTAAAACAGTGTATTATTAACATTAAAATGGAACTTTAATTAGATATTTCAGCATATTCTTTCCTGTCCCTTTTTTTTGTATTTTCTATGAATCCTGTCAATACATAAGGAGAAAAATGGTATTGCGAATTAGAGCTTAAGTCTTGTTGCTCTCTTGTCCCTTGAAAAAAATACCAAGAAAAATCAGTATAAGTTAAGCACAAATATACTTATAAAGTCAGTATTGCTCATAGGACTTCTACACTGACATTTCATCAAGACAAATCTAAATGCATTGGAATCACTACCTAGTCACTCCTAGTTATTGGTGAGCATCACTACCTAAAAAATCTGGAAGAAGAAACATTTGGTTTCTTTAAAAAGTATTTCTGTGTATAGTAAATTTTCTCTAAAAACTCCAGTAAGATAAAAATCAGGGGGATTTTTCATCCCTGACTGTGAAAAAATAATTAGGATTTAACACCCAAATTACTTATCCTGTTTCACTTGGACTGAAATTTTGGTTATAAGCATTCAAGTATGGATATATAAAGAGGAGACAATTTTAGTTATTTAGCTCCCCATTATGGTACACACACATACGAGGACATATTCTTTGTATGTACAAAATGCAAGAGGAGATCTGAAAAAGTGTCTTGGAGTCTGTATCTAACCAGTCTCATCACTACACTGCTGCTCATCAGAAATACTGAATCCTAGATTAATAAGCATAGCAAGACTTACTTGAAAATTGAGTATTTCATGATATTCTTAATACTGTTGTGCAAAATATATTTTCTAACAAATCTCAACATCTTCTGAGAAATAATTCCCCCTTTTCAAATAAATACTTCCACTCTTTGTAAAGAAACAGTCCCTCTAATGTACAGCACTTACATGTTAATGTGAGAGAAGTTGGGTCAAGCTTTAACGTGCATTCAGATGTGCCGGGATTGAAAGTATCATCTTCATCATAAATATTTTGACGTAAAACATTCCTTATAAAATCTGGGTTCATTGTGTTTTCCATAAACCCTTCTGTTGATGGTGGTACAGAAAACTCTAGCTGATAAAATACAGTGGAGCTTGCATTACTGAAAAACAAACAGTCAAGTATGAATGCCTTCAAGTCACCACTGCATCTTTTCTTTTTTTGAGAAGAGTGACTTTTCATAGCAATGTTGGTGGAATTTTCTTTTTAAATTTGCTCTAAAGAAAAGCATTATAAAAGAAAATTGTCATCAAAGACTCCAGTTTCCTCCTCCTCAGAGCAGCTCTTGATATTAACAGAAACTAGGCACATACCTGAAGCCAGCCTGAGACATGTTTTCAAATACAGAAAAGGCAAGTGAACATGTGTCCTAAGGGGGTGAGGTTTTCAGCACTTGTGCCTAAAAAGTACATAACAATAAGAGCAGAAGTTGCTGCAGTACCTCACACATAGGTTAGCTAAGAACCTGCTGTAAAATTTGCTCCTGCTAGAAGTAATTGGCACAACCTAGCTGTGATCCTACCCCAGTTCTGGAATGGACGATGTAAACTACCAAATTGGAGTCCACTTCTGGAAATTTCATTGTTTATGGTCTACCAAATCCCCTACCTACAACTCGACAGTTACATTTTGTATATCCAGGATTTAAGACATCAAAAAATAAATTGGATAAGAGAAAAAATAGGCAGAGAAAAAGAGAGACAAATAAGCTAGTCAATATTTATGCAGAACTAGAGCTTTGTGTTTGGTGTCTAAATTATAATTTTTACCTGTAAGGCTCATTCATTCAACAGAGCCAGAATGCCCAAGGCTGGCAATGCAGGGGAGCACATTCCCCAATGTGCCTTCAGAACTACACCTTGCCCCAGCCCAGAGCTGGCGTTTTCCTCTACCCTTGTTCTTTCAAGGGTCTTGGGCTTTATAAAAATCTCCTTCCTTTTCCTCTACCTTTCTAATCTCTTTTATAGCAGTGCTTTTTCAGAAGGCCATGGGGAAGTTAAGTGACTGCCTTCCCTTGCCTCTCTGCTCTCTCTCCATGACAGGAGTTTCAATTGAGCTTTCCAGATCCACTTTTCCCTCTGCTGTTCAGCCTCCCTCCTCTTTTAACTCTGTGGTAGATCCATAGATTAAAACTTCACCAGCCTCAAACACAGTGCCTTCTTTCAGTGCCAGTTTCTGCCAAGAATAAGTTTGTCCCTCTGTTCCAGCTTGAAGCTTTCTGCTGCCTCTGTAAGACTGGCCTGGGTCTTTTTCCCTTTCTTCCCACCACTGCTATTCCTCTGTCCCCACTAACCTATAGTGGCTGAGCTTCTCCTTCACGTGTAAGCAATTCCCACTGAGGGTAGCCTAACCTCCACTTGGCCACCTGCTCTGCCTCTCACTCCTGCTCTATCAGTCTCTCCAACATACTGCTGCTTTGAGACGTGCTTCTATTGTCCAAACTAAAGTGGACCTAAAAAAGATCCAAATGGCAACACAGTATTACTGTTTTGGCTCTCATTACTTGTTTGTCTCTATTACTTTGGCTCTTTTTGGAACAAAATAGTTCTTCCCTCCCCACGAACCCTGTTTGTTTATTTTATTTATTTATTTGTGTAGGCACATGTATGTTTCATCAAAAGCTGGGAAATTTTGGATAAATTTTGTGACAGAAATTGCTTACCTGTAATGAACAACCTGAGCTGATCTAAAATAACGTCCTAGAGCTGGAGATGAACTGTAGACATCTGTTAACTTCGAGAGAAAAAAAAAGAGAAAGAAAAAAGTATTTCTTCCATTTAGTATCTTTTCCCCATGAAAGAAAGTATCATGAATCATTCTTACAGTGTGTTTTAGGGGGCATAAACATAGTTGGTTGAAGGGCCAGTATCAGCAAATATTTGCCCTGGAAAAAGTACACAATCCTTTTAAGTTTGACAGACAAGTTAATCTGTGTGTTTGAGTGATTACTATATTACCCTAACACAATGGAGGCATTCAAGGTGAACTAAAAGTATGAGCTCGTGTTGCTATGTGCAATTTATGTTCTTTGGGTTGGGTTTTTATTAAAAAGCCCTGCTACTCTTACTTGATAGAGGGAAGGGACTCTTTATTGAGACTCCCTTTCCACAATAAGTCTACATAGCACTGCCATGCCTCCTGAGCTTATTTCAGCTGTAACTCATAACTGTGATGGCTCAATATAAACAACAGCTATAAACCCCGGCTGTCATTGTGTACTTCCAGAAGACTGACACACACACGATTATTAGCTGGTGTTGGGCTTAGATGACCTTCACAGCTCCCTCCTAATCTAAATCATTCAATAATTCTATGAAAAAGGTCAGCACTGTGTCCCAAACATTACACAAATGTAGGGAAAAAAATCAGGTTATGTTTTTGTTTATTTGTTTTTTAATCAACATAAATTGTTTGTGTGCTTAAAAACAGGCAAATCATTTTTCTAAGTGAGGACTTATTTAAACTAGAAAAAGTACAACTCACATTTTTTTTTGGATTTGCAAATGATTGAGTTACTACACAAAGAAAGAGAAAATTCTTAAAAGGAATTCTACATTTCTAAAACAATCAGCTTTGCCAAGAATCACATCAACACATACCCTCTTAGTAATGTCTTCAGAGAAAAGGTGTGGCAAACCACACATTAACTCCAATGTTCCTGAAAAATTGCGATAATTTCCAGTATTTAGAAGAGCATCAGTATCCCAATAGTCATCCTCATCTGTGTAAACATCTAATATTCAAAAGGAGAAAGAAAGGGGAGAGAAAAGTTCCAGTTAATAGAAGTATTGAAAAAAACCCATACCCTTAGCTTTCTCACAAGTTTCCTAGTTAACGACTCTCTAGAGTAAAAGTGCAGGTCAGTTGAGGAAAGGTTACAGCATATTGAGTTCAATCACCCACCCCTATTAGTTCAAATCTAGTTTAAAGCCCTATCCACAAGCTTGCAGGGCTTTAAACTAGATGTGAAGGGGGGTGGAGATAATATCAGGCTCGCCTATGACAAGTGGTGGGAGGACAGACAATGGCTGGAGGGATGGGGTGCTGGTATGGGCCCTCCCTGCTGTGCAGGGGCGTGCTGGGAAGACCATGACATGGTTGAAGTCCTGCGGAGATGACTGAGAGGCTCCTGAGGTAGTAGGTGTCAAGGAGGAAACTTCTCCAAAACACCTTATGGGTAATAAAGGATCCGTTAAGAAGGTGATGCGATCGGCAGCCCTGCTGAAGGGCCTCTATACAAAAGCATGAAGCTTGGGTAACAACCAGGAGAAGCTGGAAGCTACTGTGTTACTAGTAAACTATGATCTAGTTGCCATCACTGAAACTTGGTGGGACAAATCACATGACTGGAGTGTGGCTACTGATGGCTAAAGGCTGTTCAGAAGGGACAGACAGGGTAGGAGGGGTGAAGGCATTGCCCTTTATATCAGGAAAGGGACAGAATGTGAAAAGCTGTCATTGAAGAGTGGTCATGAACAGGTTGTAAGCTTGTGGGTCAGAATAAAAGACCAAAGAACCAACAGAAAACGTGTGGTTGGTGTATTCTACAGGCAACCTGACCAAGGAGAAGCCTTCATCTTCCAGCTACAGGAGGCTTCAAGCTTGTAAGCTATCATCCTACTCAGGGACNCTAAAATAAAAGCATTCACAATCACTACTCAGCACACCAATATCTGCAGCCAGCATCCCAGTGCTTCAGTGGTTTACAGAAGGATGTTACTGATGAAATCAAGTTATATTAGATTGTACATACTGTACAATCTAATTTTAATCTGTATTTTTTATTAGAGGATGAACCAAGAGTGTGATACTTACTAGAATAAAGAATTAGGCTGATGAGAATGACCAGGAAGAATACTAGAAAAATTGCAGTTATAACCATCCACAGTTTACACTTCCAGAAAACTATTTTCCTGCATGATTTCCAGTGATGTCTCTCCTAATTACAAAAGGAAGTAGCATGTTAATTAATGAAATCAGGTGGGAAAAAATATTTAAGCAGGTCTCTAATGTAACATTTAGAAACAACAACAACAAAAAAGCCACATAGATGGAAGAGTCTTATCACTAATCAGTGCCCTACAGAAGGGGTTACCATCCTTAAGTACTAATGCAGTTGGGAATGTAGACCTGCAGAAGGCAAAAGACATTCACAGGCAGGCTATTACTTGAAAGAGAAACTTTGCCATTTGTGCAGAAATTCCAACTCCTGAATTGCCCATTAAGCTGAGGTGCCACAAAGGTACTTTCATGGCTTTCAATTTTGGTTTTTTGTCAACATCAATTCAATTTGTATGCTCTCCAAGCTCTAGTGGATGTCCCAGAATCATTCACCTCTGCTATGTTGACTTTATCAGTCTGCACATCTCATGGATGCCACCACGCAAAGCCGGTGCTATTCATGAGACACCATTGCATTAAAAAAACTTTAAAAAAATTAAAACTCTTATAGTAGATTCCTTTTTTTTTTCTTCAGCAGATTGAAAACTTGAAAGGTATTGAGTATATTTATCTCACCTTTTCTACAATATCACAAAGAACATTTTCATAGCAATTATGCATGTACAATCATACAGGATGATACTTGCCTTTCATTTAATTTTTAGTAAGACTCAAGATCATGGCAGAAATTGGCCTTTTAATTAGTTACTCTAGCATTACTAATATTTTTTAAAAGAATTGTTTAGGTGACATAGCAAAACTAATAAAAAACTCCAACTTTTTTTGTCCCACAGATAGAAGACTGAAGGAGGGACATGAAATCCCAAGTAGATCACCCTGCATTTTAAAATTCCTCCGCCTCCTTCCCATCCACCACAAATCCAGCTGTAAACTGCATATCGTTTATGACATAAGTACCAGGCAAGGAAAAGTACATGCTGTAGGTTATCTTGGCCACACGTATGCACACTAGCAGGAACCAGCTGCTAGCCAGAGGCACTCACCCAGATTACCTTCCTTTACTTTTTGAACTTTATAAGAGCCCAGCATAATAGAAAGTCTTTCATCTATTTTAACTGACATCTACCTAGCTGGCTTAAAGCTTCTCTGGGGGTGGCAGATGAACAGGGAGAGAAAATATATATCCACAGAAAGACCTCACAATAATCATTTCTCCTGGGGTGGGGGAAGTAAAAGGGAAAGTGCTCCCTGCAGTCATCGCTGTATGCGGAACTTTGCTTTGGTGGAGAACA
>WAAB01025610.1:1371-30475 GCA_013389865.1 Piaya cayana | reverse complement strand
GACCCTTCTTGTAGATGGATGATACATCAGCCAGCTTCCAGTCAAGTGAAACTTTCCCAGTCATCCAGAACTGCTGGAAGATGATGGAAAGGGGTTTGGCAAGTGTGTCCACCAGCTCTCTCTATACATTTGGGTGGACCCCATCTGGCCCCATAGACTTGTGAATGTCTAATTGGCTAGGCAAGCCTCTAACCACTTCCTCTTGGATCATGGGTGCTTTGTTCTGCTCCTCTAACTTCTGGATTTGTACACAAAGGGAACAACTTTCCTTACTATTAAAGACTGAGAAAAGGAAAGCAATAGAGTTACAGGGAGCAAGTGAGTTTCTTGCAGTCATTGGAGCAGCAGAGAAGAAAACATTCTGCAGCCCTTTTTCCTTCTAAGGTAGCTTTTTTTTTTTTCTGTGCTACTTCTGGCATTTATATCTGAATAACAGAACTGAGCCATGAGAAGAACTGAGTCTTCAGTATCTGACTTCTGGGTGTAGTCTCAGTTTTTCTCAAGAGAGGAAGAGGAAATCTGGAGACTTCAGTTACCCATTTTGCATAGGCATTGACTTTAAGTTGCTTTCAAAAACTTATTCCTAATAGATCAAGTTAATAAACTCTTCCTATTTCCTTTAAAGATTGATTTGCTTTTAAAATACAATGATGTCTTTTAGTCATTTCAACGCAGTGACATTCCTTTAAAACATAATACATTATTAAGCTACTTGCAGGATTGTAGTGAAGCACATTGTCAGGGTAACGTGGTTTTGAGGTGGGGCATGTAATGATGATTCTGCAATGGTATTTTGTGAAGGGGAATTTTCTGGAGTGAGCATGTACTGCAGCTTGGAAATGTGTGTTTTTCAGCTGTTGTTCAGCAGCTTAGCCTACTCGCTGCTCTGCGACACGTCACATGAAATATAGTCAGTTGACAGGTCACAGATCTGCTTACCAAATGAGATTTCATGTAAGAAAGGGTCTGCAAGGCTAGCACCCAAGTCTCCTGCTGTAACTGCAGACTCTGCTCTACCACAAGCAGACTGGCAATTCTTGCATTCACAGCAGGCCCATGTGTCTTTACTCACGTCATTGTTGTATGGACTATGTTCCATCTTACACAAACCAGGTTGCTATCTATTATAAAAGGTGACAGCCTCTTGCAGATCCAGCCTGATGGATATCTAAAGCTTCTTCCAATTTGCCATGGCTTGTGCCATATCTGCTCCAGCCTTCCCTGAGATCTTGTACCAACCTCTGAGCCCGTCAGTAGCACTACCTATGTCTTAATGACAAGATAGCAGGGCTACTCTTACCAGTTGATTTTCCTTCCTATTTTGATTTTCATTTGTCTCTGTAAGAGGAGACAGAGTTCTAATGTTATCTGCAACTAATCAATGTCTTCCTGATACTGTGGGACTCCCTGCATAAGCACTATAGTTTGGATCTCAAACCTGACATCCTCTTATGCTGAAATCCATTGCAATTCAAGATAGCAAATTAAACCCATATTTGTTTGTAGGCATCTGCCGAATCCCGATATGTAGCGTTCCATGGGGCCAAAGAAGCCTAACATGAAGCCGAATCAATGTTTACTGTTCTTAGCAGGAACAAAGAGACCTTTTCTTGAATTTTGTTTCTTCGTGGTTTCAGCAATTAGGCTTACAGCCAGACTCAATGAACCTAAAGGTGCTTTCCCACCTAAAAAATTCTGTTTCCAGCTGTTTATTCCTTCAGATCTTTAACACATATGAAACCAAATGATGGAGAAACAAAAGGGGTTTTCCTCTAGATGTCATAAACTGGACTTTTTATTGTTTTGTTGGGGGTTTTTTTTGTGAACTTCCACATCTCTTTATCTAGTATGAAAGACTTTCTTATTACTCAGAAATTCACACTTAAGAAACTCTTACCAAGAAACAAAAAAGAATGTCTCTAACTAATACAGTAAATCTGCAAGTAGTTCTCAGATTGGTACTGTACAGCAGAACCAAAGTGTAAAAAAAAATTTAAAACCCAGTCATTCAAAATGAAAATACTGACAGATGAATAAGATAAATATTGAACAAATTACTATTAAATTACCAAGGAATGAGGACATTAAAAAGCAGATTTAATTGTACTGGGTTTAGAATTCAATTTAGTAGGAGTTATTCTGAGTCAACTCAACAAGAAGCAAGATTTAGGCTTAGCTCTGCATATCATCCCTCACAGGAGTCCTCCTCTCTAGTGAAATCCACAGCCTCAGACAAGCCCCCCAAGTCAGAAGAGATCTGAACTCAGACTGAATCACACCAAAGTCCATACAAATATTTTGAGGGGAAGGTCATGGTTTGAAATTCACATTACTCACATTTTGCTAATCCTTTTCCATTTCCCTCTTCTGGAGTAAAAGGCAAAATCAATTTAGCCACACAAAACCTTCTGATAGAAAAAGTATCAGAAACTGCGTCTACTAGCCATAGGTTCCCCTACAATGTGAGAGAGACTTAGAGCTTTGACTGATGTCCTGTCTTGGAGTGTGAAGACTTAAATACTTTGTGGATTTATGCTTTATCTCTTGAACAGACACTACCAACCTAGGAGCACCTGGAAGAAAACAGACTGTCCTCATACTTAGGAAGTAACAGCTGAACTTCAACACCCCACCATATGGGCTGCTAATATCCAAAGCCTATGTCAATAGAGTGAGGTGCAACAGAGGCACAGCTTTAAGAAATGTACAATCACATTACACTAGGCTTACAAAGCCCAAGATTTCTGAGACACTGTTTCACAGCATGGAAGACGAATATTAAACTAGGATAGTAGTAAGACTCTTATAGCTGCTCTTATTTCCTTTTAAACCCAAGAAAGATCATGATGTAGATGCTAAATATGCCGTGTACATTTTTGTAGTTCATTTGCTTACTAAGTCATATTTACACACAAGGTATGTTGGATGCCCTGGGGAATTTCCTGACCTACTTGGTAAAATCAGTGGTGAGTGTCTGGCTTCCTTAAATGAAACTGGCCAACTTCTTCTGTTGAGCATTTTACAGATCAAAAGACAAGGTAGAAAGTAATAATGGCAAACTTCAGTTTACATTTTGCTTTCTTTTAAGGCATGACAATTCAGAAATGGGCAGTCACCTATAATGTGGCTTGCACAGGCACACCAACACCACTGGGAAATCATATTCGTAAGAGATGTTTGCATCATTCTCCCTCATCAGAGTCTCTCTGTGTCAGTATATATTGTACATAGTGTACAGCAATATGACAGGAATAGCCAGCGATCATTTGTCCAGATATCTGGGATGCTGTTTCAAAAAGTAGCATATGAGAAGCAGAGCCATTTTCCTTTGCCTCCTTCATGTTCTTTTCCAGAAAGCAATTTAAGTCACATTGTAGAATTATTTGAACAAACACTCAGACAAAGGTCATGGCAGTATGGAGTTACATTCGACTTTCAAAACATGTAAAACTACTCTAGTTCAATAACACTTCTAGTTAAATTATCCTTTTTTTTTTTAAGAGAAAACTGGACTAATCCATAACACTCAGTTAACTATTATAAACAATCAAATGGACAAAAAGACTTACGCAGCATATGTTGCTAGTCACAGAGGAGAATTTACATGAAACCAAGTCACAGACAGGAAGTCCTCTGCTGATGTTCTTGTGAACATCTCCACTGACTTTGGCAGAAAGGTGCTGAGGACCTGGTCCAAAAGTCCGAAAGACTTTGAGTTGTTTTCTCCCACAGAAGACCTACATTAGACATTGAATTAATTGTCAGGTTTGTGAAAAATAAATGAAGTGCAAGGCTCCCAAGTATTATGCCTCCCAATTACCTAGAATTTACTTTAATTATGGCTTGTCACCTGGAATGAAATCAGGAAATCAAAACAATAAACAATTACACAAAGCCACGGAGATGTATTTTTCCCATAAATTACATTTTTGAAATATGGAAGCATTTACTTCAGAACTTGCTTCAGACAATGCACACAAGAATTGCCACAGTTTCTGGCCAGTTTTACCTATATCTGTCTAGGTTTGGTCTAGTTATCCAAGAAATAAACAGCTTAAATTAGATAAGTAATATATTTATACTCAAAGTTACTGTGTCATCTGTTATTTAAGTAAGATTGTTTCAACAGTGGAAATAAAGTGGGTAATAGGTGCCTACTAAAGTATAGTATAACCTAGAATCAATTAAAAAAGGGGCACATACCACTGTCCAGTTTGCTTCAGGTGGAGAGGGGAAAATGCCGTGACCATAAATCAGCTCCCACCAAGCACAATATTATACACCCAGGACTAGCATTCATGCCTCACAAAATTATGAAATTAACTTAATTGCCATAATTTTTTTAAATTAAGGATTTAAAAGTTTGTTTCTTCTAGATTTTAACCCCTTTAAGTTGTTTTTGAACATTCTGGGATTTTTTTCAGTTTATTCACAGCCACTGTCAGAGGTCAGTACCGATCAGGTTCTTCTAGATAGTCCACATGTGGAAGGTGTAATGTTTACCATGAAATTTACTTCTTTAAATAAAATGGATGTTACATAGGACTTCTGAAGACAGATAGAATATACTGGATAACACAATTGCAATGTAGGTTACACTTAGAGACACATATATATATAGCAACTGCAATGTACAGTTTAATAACAATATTATTGTGACTCCCATCATTGTCGAAAAGACCAGATTTGTTACCCAACATGCAAACAGCCAATCTCAGATGCTGAGTAGAGAGACTAATTTTACTACAGACTTGTGTGAGTCTGGGTTCTAGGTGGGTTCCCAAAGATTTAGCATACCTAACATAAGCCTCTGTGGTTAATTTATTACATAAAATTACAGACTGAATACATGCCACGTACTTCCTTCTATAATTGATTGGTTAGTGATTACATAAAATTAAAAGTGATTTTATCACGCAGATGCAGTGAGTCAGAGATCTGCTTCTGGAGGGGCTATTTCTTATGTTCCTTTGCCAAACTGGCAGATCTGGTCATAGAGCTTGCTTCCCCTGATGCAGATTTCCAGGATGTTCTATATAGACCTTCTGGGTCCTTTATTCTCTAATTAGTACAAAGCCCAGATGTGCAGGTCATACTTTGTCAGGATGTGCTTTATGAGATTCTCTGGGTGCTTTGCTCTTGTAATTAGCATGAAGTTTGTTAGATCATTTAGTTTAATATTAACAAATGTTAGTGTTGTGTGCCTATCATGATGTTTATAACAGTACGCTCCTCTGCAACACCATTACTGGTCTCAACAACACACTTCATCATGATGCTGTGCATCCTCAGTCACCAGGAAGGAATATGTGGGCTTAACTCAGCTAGAGCCCATTGTCCTCTTTAAAACTCTTGTTATGTGCTGAGCTGCACATTCACTCTTCCTTTGCTGGTATGTCTAACTCAGGATAGTCACTCTTTTCTAGTGAACTCAGAGATAATCACTAGTACACCCATTCAGAGCTGCTTCTCCAGAATACAGACCACACTCCAGTCCTCTGTGTTGAGGTAAAGTAAGCTTCTTTACAACAGCTGTAGTCAATCATATCCTGCATTTTTCCTGAATTTTGCAGGTACATCAGCCTTGCTTGTGTCTTCAGAATCTTCCTCCATCAGCCACGGGAATGATCATCAGAAGGTTGTTCTTATTGTTTGAATGTAGCTGAAAGTAAAACAAAATACCCGAGTCCAGGAAGGGGACTTGAAAAGAAATAGATACTCACCAAAATTGTGACAAAAATCACAAAATCTACAGTAAGGCAAGAGCTCATAGAATTGTGAAAGACTACACACAAAGCAAAATCAGAGTCACAAAGAAATAAATTGCTGCAATACTCTGAAGTGCGATCCTGTGGGATTTTTCGTTTTCAATAATTGCTTCAAAATAGCCCTTATGCTCAAACTTTGAGCTGAAAGCCCAGAGGAGTTGATAAAAAAGAAATAGTATCCTTAAGCAGTTGAATTTTACAAAGAATGGAAAGCATTGTGTCTCATCCATTTTGGAACCTGCTTAGAAAAGATGTGCTCATTTCTGAAATGCCAATGGAGCTCTCTTGCTCTTTTTGAGACTTGGTTGACCTCAACGATGCTCCACACATCACTGAACTCTTCAGCTCCATATTGAGTTGAGCTTTACAGGAGTGCAAGAAGCTTTAAATCACCTCTTTCTGAAGCAAGAGTTGTGTTTATTTCTTTGCTGTGTTGCTTTAAGCAGAGCATTCAATACAGATTTTGAAGGCTTAAGGCATCTTTTGTGAAAGGGTCTCATGAACGTTTCCTCCCCAAACTGGTATACCTTCATTACTGTTAGCCTGATGATTCCTATCTGACAGATGTTGTTTCTTTGGGGGGAAAAAATTCAAATCTTGCAAAATAACTTTACATTTCAAAGAGTATGTTCTGACATCTACAACTGCGTACTGAAGAGGAATAGTTTAATTACTATGAAAATGACTCAAAATAGGAACATACACAAACCTGATCAGATTCAGAATTGGTTTATGCTGTCACAAATGGACCCTTCCTGTCTACCCTCATGCTATGCCATATGAAGAAATATTCAGTTTTGAGGTGATAGCAGTACAGAATGATGAACTATCTCCTACCCATAGTTATATTTCCAGGTAACCCCCGGCTCTCCACAGAATAACTGTCATGCAGAAATTTTCAACCCAAGGTAGCCCATCAAACTAAACACTTGCCTGTATATTACTAGTTTGTGCATCTTCCCTCTCATCTAATTTCTATTCTGCTTTTCTATCTTTTCTACATCCCTTAGGGCAGTATTTCCAGACAACATGTTTTCAAAGAACAAGCAGCCAATGTTTCGGGCTGGCTTAGTTAGCAGAAGTTAGTTTTCCAGCTGGTGCTTTCTTCTTTCTTGAACACAAGCATGAGAAATGCACTTTCACTTAAAGCATTTTTTTCAGCCTGTCCACATTCCTCTAGGCATGAAAATTTCTGTTTGGTATGGTAAAAGAGCTTTGATATGATGTTCAAAATATATAACCAGGTCAACATCTGAAAGGAAAGTCTATTTGAGATAAATTGTGAGAAACCAGATAAGAATGTAAAAATATCCCTGAAAGATTATCTGTGTTTTTTATATTTATTGATATAGATCTAACAAGAAATACTGCAACTCCTTACAAACATGGCTGCCTATACATAATGAACCATGCTCAGGCTGGGTAAATTTTGTGAGAATAAGGAGGTGGTCAAAACACCATGGAATGAAATGGGAATTTCCAGACAAAATGCATGGTCTTTAACTGCACAAGCAAAAGAATTAGGTTGCTGAGGCACGACCTTAACACAGTCATATACATGTGAGAATTGGTTGATGGGTTTTGCTGCAGCTGGTTTGTATGCTTTTGTGATGTGGATCTGTCTCATGTAGGGAGATGGTGTGCAGACAATCTTCAGACATAACTGGATAACCTAAATAAATATTCTTTGAGAACTTACACCATTCCTTGTCTAAAACTAGTATGTCTACTGAAGGCAAATCCTGGCCAACTTGCAGTAATGAAGGATGTGATTGTGACAGGAATTTGGCTTGTTTGCTAGTCAAAAGAAGGACAGTTCCCCAGCAGGAACAAAGAGCAACCTGAGCTCATCAAGAGGAGACAATAAGGAAGGAGATAAGATAAAGAGCATCAGAGGATTCTGAACACAAAGGAACTGTGATGTACATTTGAGAGTGGGTGATAGGAGTTCTGTGTATGATTAAACAATATTCCTTGAATATGTAACCAGCACTTCTCAAAATCTGTATGAATATATGTGTTTAACCAGTATAAAACTCCTGTAAACAGCCTTTGCAGTATGCCTTTCTTAGAAGGGCATTAAATTCAGCGCTGAATTGTAAAATAAAAATATTATCATCTTTGCTTCAAAGACTTTGTCCTTTTTAATATTTTGCAGTGAATTAGTGTTTCTCACACACAGCAGCTCAGGCCAAAGCTGACTTCTAATGCATGTTCACCAGCAGACTTCACTAGAATACTGCTCTCCCTAGTAAAAGAGGTATATAGTGATAACACATCGCAATGTGCAACAGAACATATCATAATATCCATCATCTGCAGTTCAGTATTAAAATGCTCATACTATTTTTGCTGGATAAAATCACTGTGTTCTATCCTTTCCTCCTTAGATGGCATTTTTGTTAGACAGAAATGTGTCAAGAAATGCTAGTCAACAACAGATAAAGAGAAGTACAGGGAAAAAACGGAGAGAAAAGAATGAGGGTTAGAGGAAAACTGAGAGCTGAGGACAGAAGTGCTGTGAGAAGAGTAATTGTGAAGCTTTTTTCCCAGCAAATATTAGAGAGAGCTCCTTGAACATAGGAACCACAATTAGGATGAGCATGGGATACTAAGATAAAAGGATGTATCCAGGTGCTGTAAAAACTTGTACGTAGGAAAGAAAGGAAGAAGAAAAAAGTGAAGTAGAGGGAATATATTTGAACTCTGGCCATGGTGATTGAGCTGCTAACAAGAAAACTTGTTCTGTCACCGAGCTTTGAAGGAAAACAATGGGGGAAAGTACTATGCGGAGGTGAGAACTGCTAAGTACTGAAGCTTTTGCTGTGTATTGAAGGTTGCCAGAAATATAAGGGCAGTGTTTAAGAAATGACTCCCCTGTTAGTTGTGAGAGGAAAAGTATTGGTCTAAAAGACCATTCCTTCTAAACAGAGAATCTTCAATAGCTAAGATGATGTTGAGGTACGCAGGTAACAAACTAAATTGCTTCTGTAAAAGGAGGGGGTCTATTGTCCAATATCCCTGACAAAAGGCTAGAAAGGAGGAAGTTGAAAAAGGACACACAGGAGCTGCAGCATCTGAGTATTAGTTCACCACTCTTACAATATAGTGAAGAGAAAAGAAAAATTTTGCTTTTCTGATTTGGGGCTAAGGGAAGTACTAACAGGATAACCATTGTTTAACAGCTTGAGATAAACACTAATACTTAAGGGTAAACAGAATAGTAATAATTTAGCCAAAGCAACCAACACTTGAAGGATAGCGGAACAGAAACTGCTCACGCTTAAAGAATACACAGGATGACAGCTGTTTAGCTAAGCAACGTATTTCTATAAGCCTTTACGTAGGAGGGGGGCTTGTTGCTAGAAGATTTCTGATAAGCGGGACAAGTCATCTGGACCTGTGATAAGAACGAAAACAACACTGATAAGGATGGCACAAGGATGGCAGGGATCCAGAGAGCACGGATGCAGATTGAAGCTAAAGGAAGTTAAGACAACTGACTCCATCCCTGGGAAAATCCTTCACAGGCAGAAAACAGGAAGAACTCTTCTCAAACACATTATAATAAGAAGTGGGGAAAGTTTATGAATATGTATAGGTGTTTTTGGAATATGTAGCAGTTCACTGTATAAAGCCAAGATGAGTTGCCACGATGTGCATGCACCTGGTTTTGGAGAAATAGTTCTCCCATGCGTCTCAGCGCTGAATAAACATACCTGCTTTATAAGTTTATAAGTTATAGAGTCTTGATTCCGTGTGTCAATTCTGTAGTTGGAAATGCACTAAAATAAATAGTTCTTCGTAAAAGAAATTGGGCCTTTCAGCAGGTGCTGATGGCTCTTAATACCCTCCACCCATTAGCCTGCTACAAACCCCTTTAAATTCTAACAAAGGGCACTGATAACCTCATGTCTTACTGAGGACATCTGCCATATTTACAGAGTTATCAGAACCATTGTGTTATGAGGTGTATAAGCTTAATTAAGCTTAATGTTTGCAGAAACCCAAAACTTAAATTGGAAGGTGATAGGTTGTGCCGGCTGCACTGAGGCAATGGTGAGCCCACAACTTTCTCAAGGCTATTGCAACGATGTAACAGATTTTAAAAGGTGGATGCAAAATATTACACTCATATACCTGGCCAAGTTATAGTTGCAAGTCAATGAAGAAGGCAACAGTTATAAGGCAGTATTCTAGAAGATAAGAAATCCAATAGACTCCAGTGATGACAGCTGCATGTTAGAGTAGCTGTATCAATAGAACTATATCAATTTACACCAACTGTTGGATTGTGATATTATACAGACTGACTATATCTGATAATTGGGCCAAATCTCTTCTGACAAACGTACCATGGCCTCTTATTCTTTAGCCTATGATCTGAAATTTAGAGATCAGACATTTTGCATGGCTTTCTCTGAGACTTAGATTGTAAAGGCTTCACAATAAACAAAGCATTAATACAGGAGAAGAGTAATGTAAATACCATCAACCCCACCTCTGATTTTAAGGAATTCACCTAATACAAGGGACCAAAATTGGCTTAGTTCCAACAAAAAGTTTATAGCTTAACTACAATCTTTGTACATTTGAATCCATAACCATTAAGAAAAATCAGCTACTGTGTATAACATTGTATGAATGAAGTAATCTTGCAGAATTTGTACTTAATTTCCATGGAAAATGTAAATTCACTCTATCCAGAAGCCTTAAAGCACTCCTGTACTGTAGCTGATTCTCTGTTACAGCAGTTTACTGCTGTTCTTTTGTATCTAAAAGCATGGATCAGCATTTTTGTTTGTGTCTTTCCATTTAGCATTGAAATTCCTCACCTGGATTAAAAGATAAGTCCATTTAAAACATGACATATTCAACTGATCTAAAGTGGAATATGCCTTGAACAGCAAAAGTTAACAGTGATAAGACATCTTGCTTTCATACATCTATAGTTGAGACATAGGTGAAGCACACTGAATAAAGGAGAAAACAGTGGTTAAAAAAATAAAATATTGGAAAAAGAATTTCAAAACCCCCAGATTTTCCTCAATGCTTACTGTTGTTTAATTATTATAGAATAACCTATTTTGTCTAGCTGTGAATATAACAACTCAAACGTAGAACTGGTCAAGAAAGAATATAGAGCAGGTTTACCAGAAAACTTCCTTGAAATATGGTTTTTATGTTCTTTCTCAGTCATGGTATTTAGGTTGGTAAAGAAACCTTCTGGAGTTCATCTAGATCTCTCCCATCATCAAATCATAGCTTTCTTTCTGGTGTTAAGCTAGCATCAATCAAATATTTTTTTTACATTATGGTGACAAACTGGAGTCAAACTTGTCTCTCAAGATCACAGTTTTAATTGGTTTGATACTTACAGTATTCTTGTTTTTCACTACAATTTATTGAAAGATTTTGAGTCCTTTTTGAACAAAGACAACTCTCATGCAAACATTGAGGAAGCAATATTTTAATCATGTCTATAGAAATTATTACAATTACTTCAGGATTAAGTCTCTTATGGAGTGAAGTGAAAAAGCTGAGACCTTATTCCAGAATTAGAATCAGATGGAGTATTCATTACGTGTTGTTATGCTTATATAACCTGTATGTTCTAATCATCATAAGGCTTTAATTTTTTACGTATTTTTATAAACATATATAAAACAAGAACATATTTATGTATATTCTTTATCCAGATCTTCTGCTATATTCAGATTATCCTATCTGTCTTTAATTTCAATGGCTTTACAAACCTCCTTTCCTTGTAAAGAAGGGTCTTGGTTATCTTCCAGCTTCATAGTTCCATGGTCTCAGTTAGTGCAGATAAAATATGCAAAGTTACCATTACTAAGTAAATTAAATAGCACAGAAAAATCAGTTTCTTCTGCTTTTTTTGAATTTTCTGTTTCCTGGGATGACATTTGCCTTTAAAATTGCCAAAAGGATATGTCACATCTGCTTGCAAAACTTTTGATTTCAAAGCAGCTATCAGTCAGAAAAGCCTTTTACCTGTAGAAGTTATCTGCTAAGAAGGGAGAAAGCAAGGATGAGAGCATTCTGAAAGCTTATGCAGTTAAGCTATAGATGGCTGTTAATAATTGAGCATTTCCAACGGGCAGCTTTAGCAGAACCCGACCTGCTGGCACCCAGTTTGCCATAACATTGTCTTTTTAATGTCCTTCACTTAATAAAGGTTTGCTTCAAAATACTTTTTTGTAGAAGAAGAGTTGCATCATAATTCTGCCCAGCTGATGTCAGAAGAATTTCTGCTGATTTACATGTGCTAGTTTCAAAAGAGCAAGAGCTAGTGTGAAAATGACCTACTGGATTTACTGCAAACGGAACTATTTGTTCACTGTGTACTGTAAATCTCAGTTACTACCTCAGTATATGGAGGGATTGTCAGGACAATAGAAAATGTACACTACCCAGAATATTGTGGAGAGACTGAAATAATGCAGGTGGAACAATTTCAGCCTTCTGTATGAAAGACTGAGATCAAAGGACCAGCAGATCCCACAAGTATTTTGTTGTAAAAGAGTTCAAAGTGTTTAAAACAAATAAAATATCCCAACTGAGTTATTAGGGTGATGTGAAGCCTGACATTATTTGCCCAGAATCACATTATAGTCTAGGATATTGTCACTGAAATACCAGCTATCAGCAAGGGCCAAAAAATTGTGCAGTCTAAAAATTGTATACTTTCAGGCATCTGTTGAATATTTAAATGAAGCACAACTCTAGAAATCATATGACTGAATATGAAAGTGCTAGTTAAATATGAACTCTGTACTTTAATGTGAAAGATAGCACAGGACTTCCGTATGTCATGGGAGAGGATCTTTTTACTATGTAGAAGAGGACTGGGTGATGAGATGGTGAGGCTGATACCTGGTAACTGCCATTGTTTGCAGTCTGCCTTCTATAACAAATTAAAGCTTTAAAAAGAACTTTCTGCTAGATTCACATGAGGGTGAGATGATGATTTATTTATCTTCCTGCATGCTTACCAGACCTTGAAGGTGAACAAAAATAGGAAAATTATATCACCTACAGCAGCAGGTGCTAAACCTTGCTCAGAGGGCAATTTTGCATGTAAACCACCAAATTACAGCCTCTGATTTATATATTTATCTTTCCTTCCCTGGTAGCATGCCAGCAACAGCCCGCTTTCATGGGCTGTCTTGCTCTGTAATGTCCCAGTTCTTAAAGAATAGGAAGACAGATTGCATAGAAGACTGCAATTTAACACAACCCAACATTGTTAGTTCTTTCATAATCTTTATTATTTTTGTATCAGTATGCTTTTTCTAAACTTTGAAGTGCTTTATACAAATATAGGGTAAAAACAGGCAGGGCACAGTCCTCTGGCATTCAACCTTTTGTGGAAAACAGCAGCAACACCAGAAGACTTCAAAGGAAAATTAAATAGCACTATTATTCTCATTCTTTTAGAGTACCTCTAAGGGAACGACACAGCCTCTGTGTCTAAAATACATGAATGATGAGATCACTATATGCTCTATTTCTTTCCATGGTTTTGTGTCCTGGAAGCTTTCTCCAATTGCCCTGAAATGTGTTGGCTTTTTTTAGGTTGTTACTACAGGTATCCAAAACTTTCACATTTGATACTTAAGAACAAACTGTAGTCATTTATCTAGCCAGGAGAGTATAATTTTGCTTGTCTGCAGTGTCCCTAAGACATGGATAGTCCCCTGCAGTGTCCCTTTGGCATGGATAACTAGCACAGTGCCCTACACATGTCTAGGTGTGACAGAGCTTTGAGGCTTCTTTTTTCCCTAGCTCTCCTCTAGCATAGCAGACACTAAATACAGCTGGAGAAGATATTTATCTTCTCTAACTACTATTTTTGTTGCATAAAACCTTCCAAGGAAGACAAGACCACAATAGAAGTGAGTATAGAAGAGGAAGACTGTCTCATGAGTAAATGTAAATGTGGCTCCAGAGTAGTGAGTGGAGTTCACCTCCCAAGTTCTCCGCAAGAGCATAGCTTTATCAGCAAGGAGCATCTCTTACTTTCCCCTGGACTAAGTAAAAGGGACCTGAACCTGTATCGCTGTTCCCTGGATCAGTATTTGTTGCTAAGTTATTATAAAGAAGGTCATGTTTTGTTTCTCTGCCACCCCCTGGGCTTGGTTCATAAATAAAATGTCTCTAAGTGGTTTTGGGTGCTAAAGAGTCATGGTGAATCATAAGCAGGGTATAAAAGTCTATGGTAGCAGCAACCTACATATTATGCAGAAAACTAGGTGTTTTCTTCAGAAAACTGTTGGAAAAAAAACCAAAAACATTGATGCAAATTTATCTGAGAATGGCCTTGCACGTACAGAAGCTTTTACACATTTTGGGCATGGACCTGAGTGATCTGCAGTGCTAGAAGAAAGATAAAAACTTAGCAGTTTAGAAAATCTCATGATTTTGAATCCAGTGCTGTGACACATTTTACCTCGTTGTGATCAGTATTGATGTGGTTCTCTTTTGACCTGTCCCGAGTGTGATCCCTGTTTTAAGGTATAGTGAATTATCAGTACATTTTGCTTGATGTCTTCTTCTTCTTCTTGTAGTGAAGTTTCTAACTAAAAACAATCCAATGACTTCTAAATGAATTTCCAAATAAATGTGCATAAAGGGTTGAATGAAGTGCTTGAGCATGAACTAGAATGAGGAGTAGGTGCAGAGATCTCAGGGGCTTTAAAATCCAGAAGATGGGAGCTTGTAATAGAAGCTGAAACAGACACTTCTGTGGAAATTAAAGACATGGAGGTACATATGTATTAATTTTACATGAGGATTTTTAGAATAGTCTACCTATGGACAGATTAGAGGCAGATTACCTCTGTAGTAATTTAAACTTGGACAGCCCAAAAATCTCCAGGGTAAGACCCTTGGTCAATCACCAGGTTGGAAAAGACCTCATTTGATCAAAGAATCCCTTGTTTTTAAAATGGCAGAACCCTTTTGTTCAGATTCTCCTCTTTCTCTGTTCATTAGTTACTCCCTGAATCAGATGCTGTTTTGGAAGTAATTTGGATAGTGACGATCTTCTCCTATTAGTTTATTAGGATTCTATAATCCTATGGACAGTCTGGGAGTTAGAATCCAAGGAGATGCTGATATGGAGAGGCGTTCTCCAATCACTTGAAGGTAGTTAACCCTGCACAGTGCAAAGCACTCTGTCCTTCTCAAAATATTTTATGCTATTAGCTCTTTCAACTTAAAGAATTAGTCCCAAAGTGCTCACAAATGCCTGACCAAAGATCTGTATCCAAATTTTCCATTGCCCTGTACGAAACAAGAAGCTGGCCTGTTTCAACTGTCATACATGCAGTCTTTCAGAAGAACAAAGCCAACAACATTGTGGCAATGTGTTTTCCTTGTTGATACTTTCAGGAGATTTTAAGTATTAAATATGCTCAGAACTGGTTCATGCGTTTCAGATATTGAGGCACACTGGAAGGATATTTAGAACTCATCTCTTGTTTGCATCTGTGTTTTGTAGGAAGACTACAAGTTAAAATTATCTTTGTGGATGCAGCATTGGGGGTTGAGAGTTGGGACACTTTGATTCTTGAATTTGTCATAGATACTTGTATTTGTGTTACACACAGTTGTAGGAAATCAGTGCTTAAGAAGACTCTTACTCTTTACATCTTTGCCCTGGATTCATGCTTTTAAAAACAAAGATAGATACTTCATTTTGCTTCACAGAAATTACTTCTATATTCCTGGAAGCCCTGCTTATATTAAGGACTAGCATGAATAGTACACACAGTAAATCTTCTCGGGACTTTACAGTACTGAAATAATTTCTTACAAGGACACTGGAGATCTTCAGCTAAAAGTCTCATACACTTTTTGAGCTGATCAGTATCAGAAAATTGTATCTGAAAGTACAAACCAGAGGCTTAAAAGATGTCAGCTAACGTAAGACTTGCAAAACATAGCATGAGTTTTGTTGAAAGAAGTCAAACAAGTCAGAGGCTATATCAGAGTCACCAGCATGTTTAGTGAGGCATAAACAATGAAACCAGAGCACTTTCTGTGTGTTGCAGTGCAAAACACTGCAGGACCAGGCTGTTGACAGCATTTCATGCTTAATTGCCAGACTGGACACAGTTCAGAGTAGAAGTGTATATACATATGCACCAGAGGAAGGGTTGAAAAAATAGAAGAAAACAAAAAAGGGGAGGGAGAGGTGCTAATCAATGGTAAATTGTTTCTAAAGGCAGCGTTCTATATTATGTTAAGTCGCTTTTTCTGGATACTACCTAATGAATTTTAAATCAATAGTTCTAGCCTGCTTTCCTTTCTCTATAGAAAAATATGTTTTGTAGGAAAAAAATCTCTATGATGCCACCTACTGTTGAACAACTTCATATCTTTCTGGAGATGCTTTACATTTCCTTTATAGTTTCCTGTTGTTCATATGTGCCTGTTTGCTCCTTCTTATATGACAGCATTGGTGATCAATGAAATCATAGGTGCTCCTGCTGTTTAGCCTCAGCAATGCTAGTCTGCATTCAGCGAAAAGCAGATATCATTTATCAGGTCTGCAAGGACACAGTTTTATTGAAATAAATGTAGTGGGGTTTGGTCTAATTTTTGCTTTTCTTGTAACTAATAAAATAGGATTCTAAAGCAGAGAGGATACTATAAATTAGAAACATGTATGTTAAATGAACTTTTATTATGCAGTTTGTTCATGCTAGGACAAATATGGAGGCTCTGAAGGAATATTGGACAGCCAAGTGGTATTTCATTGGTAAGGAGCATTAGTGTTTTCTTGGATCCTTTATTACCAGAATTCTCCTCTTTAATAATATTTCCTTCTGAAAATATTTCTTAAGACTCCTTTGGAGAAGATGTAAATTTTCTTAGTTTGTTTTGTTCTACTTCATTTTCCATATTTTAATGGAAATCCTGTTTGTTTATTGATCCCCACCTGCTCCCCCCCAAAACAAACAAAAAATAATAATTCTGTAATCTATCTTTTTCTCTGTCAATCTCCACCTAATGACTGTTAACTAAGTCTTACAGGGTAATGTCATAATTTATCTTCACTTCTACCAGATTAGAGGAAAAAAACAATTATCTCCCTAACTACAATCTAGTGTCTTCATTTAGGGAATGTTTCTGGCATGTAGAATCGTGGAAACATAGAATAGTTTGGGTTGGAAGGGAACTTCAAAGATCAACTGCCTTCCAAGGGAAGGGATATCTTTCATCACATTGGGTTGCTCAAAGCCCCTTCCAACCTGGCCTTGAATACCTCCAGAGATGGGTCATTCACAACTTCTTCAGGCAACACACTCCAGTGTCTCATCACCCTCATTGTAAAGAAATTCTGCTTAAAATCCTGTCTACACCTTCCCTCTTCCAGTTTAAAGCAGCTTCCCCTTTTCTAGTCAGTACAGCACCTGCTAAGAAGTCTTTCTTGAACTTTTAAGCCCCCTTTTAGTACTGAATGACTTCAATAAGGTCTCCCCAGAGTCCTCTCTTCTTCAGGCTGAACAACCCAATTCTTACCTTTTCCTCATAGGAGAGGTGTTCCAGCCCTCTTGTTGTATTTGTAGCTCTTGTCTGGATCTGTTCCAGCAGGTCCATGTCTTTCTCATGCTGGGAACCACAGAGCTGAATGCAATGCTTCAGGTGTGAGTGGAGTAGAGATGGAGAATCCCCTCCCTCAACCCGCTGGTTATGCTTCTTTTGATGCAGCCCAGGATATGGTTGGCTTTCTGGGCTCTAAGTGCTAGTTCATGTTGAGCTTTTCATCCACCAGTATGGCCAAGTCCTTCTCTGCAGGGCTACTCTCAATGCATTCATCCTCCAGTCTGTACCAATATTGGGGATTGCCCAAACCCAGATGAAGGACCTTGCATTTGGCCTTGTGAAACTTCATAAGGATAGCACAGGCTGACTTCTCAAGCTTTTCAAGGTTCCTTTTGATGGCATTTCTTCCCTCTATCATGTTGACCATGCCACACAACTTGGTGCCATCTGCAGTCTTGCTGAGAGAGCACCCAATCCCACTACCCATACCTTTGACAAAGATGTTAAACAACACCAGTCCCAATACCCACTCATCACTGGTCTCCACTTGAACACTGAGGCATTAATCATAATTCTTTGAGTGTGACCATTCAGCCAATTCCTCATCCACTCAGTGATCTATCCATCAAATCTGTGTCTCTCCAATTTGGAGACAAGAATGTAGCACAGGACAGTGTTAAATGGTTTACCCAAGTCCAGATAGATGATGCCAGTTACTCTTCCCTCATCCACCAGTGCTGCAGCCCCATTGTGGAAGGCCATCAAATATGTCAGGCACAATTTACCATTTGTGAAGTCATGTTGACTGTCACCAGTTCCTTGCTTATTTTCTGTGTGTCTCAGCAGAGTTTCCAAGAGGACCTGCTCCATGATCCCATACAGAGGTGAAACTGACTGGCCTGTTGTTTCCCAGCTCTTCCTTCATTCTCTTTTTAAAAACAGAAGTTGTGTTTCCCCTTCTCCAGTCAGTGGGAACTTCACCAGATTGCCACAACTTCTCAAATATGATGCATAATGGCTCAACAACTTCATCCACCCATTGTCTCAGAACTCGTGTGTACCTCTCACCATGTTCCATGGATCCATGCAACTTCAGGTTCCTTAGATGATCACATACTTGATTCTCTCTTGCAGTGGGTGGTTCTTTGGTCTCCCAGTCCCTGTCTTTACCTTTTGAGACTTGGTTGGTGTGGCTTGAACCTTTGCTGGTGAAGACTGAAGAAAAAAAGTCATTGAATACCTCACCCTTCTCCTTCTCCTGGGTAACCAGGTCTCCTTTTTTTTGTCCAAAGAAGGCCCACATTCTCCCTAGTCTTCTTTTTATCTTCAGTGTATCAATAGAAGCTTTTCTTGCATTTGATCTCATGGATGAGATCTAATTCCACCTGGGCTTTAGCTTCCCTAACCTGATCCCTGGCTGCTCAGACAGTTTTTCTGTATTCCTCCCAGACTCCTTGCCCTTGCTTCCACCCTCTGTAGGCTTCCTTTTTGTATTTAAATCTGCCCCAGATTTTTTTTTCATCCACACAGGCCTCCTGGGTTTTTTTGCCTGACTTCCTCTTCTTCACAATGCATTGCTCCTGAGCCTGGAGGAGAGGTTCTTTGAATATTAACCAGCTTTCTTGGACGCCTCTCCTCTCTAGGGCTTTTTCCTATGGTACTCTACCAAGCAGACCCCTGAAGAGGCCAAAATCAACTCTCCTGAAGTCCCAGGCAGTGAGTTTGCTGCACACCCTCCTTGCTGCCCTAAGGATCTTGAACTCATGGTAACTACAGTCAAAGCTCCACTCGAGTTTCACGTTCCCCACCACATTGTTGGTGAAAGCAAGGTCCAGCATGGCACCTCTCTTCATTGGCCCTTCTATCACATGGAATAGGAGGTTATCACCAACGCACTGCAGGAACCTCTTGGATTGCTCGTGCACTCTTCTTTCATCTCTCCAGCAGATATTGGGATGGTTGATGTGCCTCATGTGGAGGCACATTGTGAATGTGAGGCTGTACCTATCTATCTATGGAGGTCTGCATCTGCTTGCTTTTCCTGGTCTGGCATCCTTTAGCAGTCCCTAACTATAATGTTACCTGTCCCTGTCCTTTAATCCTGATGCATAGACTCTTGGTCATTACCTCATCCATCCCCCAGTGGAGCTTCATGCACTTCAGCTGGTCATTGACATAGAGGGCAACACCCCCTCCTTGTCTCACCTGCTGGTCCTTCCTAAAGGGCTTATGTCTCTCCATCCTAATGCTCCAATCATATGATCCATCTGGATATATCTCTGTGATGCCAACTTGTTCATAACCCTGCAGGCATACACACCTCTAACTCATCTTGTTTATTCCCCAGTATGTCTTCTGTAAGTGACTTTCAGAATACACACCCTCTTCTCCATCTTTTTTCCCCACCTTCTGTTCTGCCTCTCAGTTTTCCTACAAGCCCAGTGATCAGATGTGTCTTTTTCCCAGCTTTCATGACACTCAAATTCCGAATTCCTTTTTATTCATGGGCTTTCAGCTCATGTGCATTTTCTCACAGTTATAGCCTTTTAATGCTTAGCTATAAAGCACTGTGGGGTGAATTTTCTCAGTCACTCTAATTTGAATTTTTATTCCAAAATTAATTAGTGGCTTCAGTAGGGATTGGGATGCAGATCTCCTTAGTTAGAACCCTCTGTATTAGATTTAGAGAGTCAATGAATGAATAAACACTCTGTTCCATACTGTACAGAAACAACTATCCAGGACCACCTAGCAGTTGGGATAGTTCAGTCACTCTGGCACTGGTAGTATTGGTTGAAATGAGCCCTAACGCACAGCTCAAATTTTGCTAGAGAGACAGACTATTCTGAGGCAGAGCGAATGTAAATGGTGACAGAAAAGGTTGGGTGTAACACAGGAGAGGAAAAATCAGGGTGTTCTGTAACGAGTCATTTAGGTTCTTGAGAAATTACTCTGGTTGCATCTTTGGTCTTCTTGCATCCATTTTTATGGTGAAAATCACTCATTTACAGTGTTATTTAGGTGGTTTTGCAATCTTTCTGAAGGCTTAAAAAGAATACTAAGTATTAGGCAGGAAACCCTCACTGAACCTTTGGTCTAGAGAAGGCACTGGAAATTCTTATCTGATACTCAGTGAAGGTTCAGAGTTTATTCTTCTGTAGGGGCCAAGCAACTCATATTAAGAAGATACAGGAAGCAGGAGAAGGGCTGACAGCTCTTACAGCGAAGCCAACATGTGCTTTAGGAAATGTTTTGGTTGATGAAGCTGAAGCAGCATCTCCTAAAGCAGTAGTTGGAGGCTCTGTTATAGAAAGACAGGTGGCAGGTTGTAGTTATTTCTCTGCTGAAACAAAGGAACTTGATCTGATTGTTAGGGTTGGCTTCCTGAAAACTTGAAAGAAATGCTGAGCCTTCAGCACCTCTTGAGTGCTTAATTATCTGTCAAACTTTACAAATCAGGCCTTTGCACAAGCTACATGGCACTCCTAAAACCAAGACTTTAGTTTTATTAGCAACAGATTTGGCAAGCGAATAAATTCTTTGAGGAATGTGAAACTCCTTTTAGTTAGATGTCAGATACCTGAGTCATTCTCAGCTGAGAACTTTTCTTAAAGGAAGAATAGTACAATAGTTATTTGAGGAATTAGGAGGCAGGGACAGTTTATGGCCAGTTGAATACTCTAAAGAGCAGCATGCTTAAGAGAATTAACCATATTTTCAAAGAGATCTTGATGTCAAAAGACTCCTATTCAAGTGCTTCTGAAACTTACAGTTGTAGTCTGTACTTCAGCTGTTTGTCTCTAGAAGTGAATTTTTAGCATTTGTAAGAAAAGAGTAGGAGAGTATGCTGTTAAGCTCTACTGCTGCAGAAAATGCAAACCTGACAGACAAATTTTTGGTGGGGAGCAGTAAAAGGAGTATTTGCTGTCTTTTAGTGATGATTACTGTTTACATTCTCCCGGTGCCAAAATGACAGCAAACACTGTTTGCAGCATTTAATTTTCAGGTACCTTGAGTTTCTTTCCAAAATGTGTTAGAGAGCCATATTAATTGTTTCTAGCACTTCAAATAAATTTTGACAATTAGGGTATTCTTCAGGTGGCTTGGTACCTCTCTGTATTTCTGGTCTTTCTTTCCCAAGAATTGAAAGGATAGGTAAGGTAAATTGGTGTTTCTAAGAAGGTTCTGCATTTTTTTTCAGATATTTAGTGGACATAAAAGTTTGAGAAGAGTTCCTCCAGAAGTCTCTATCTCTTGTACCATTGTGTATACAGTTTACCAGATTTTGGCAAGGGAATGAAGAGTGGCCAGACTGAAGAGTAAAATGTAGTGTACTGCAGGGTTTGAGAGTACATCAGGCTTTGAGGGGAGTAGCTCATTAAGGCACAACTGCAGTCTTTGACTTAAGTGATTGTTTCTGGTTGTGTTCCTGGCGGTACTAAAGGAAGCGTCCCGGGAGTGGTAGTGCAGTCTGAGTTGCATAAGCCTTCTTTGGAACTTTTTTCTATTCACCAATGTGATCAGTGTTCTCCAGCAAAACAAGAGGCTCCAACAACAGAGATACTGAAGGGAGGCAGATGTGAAGTTGGTTCCTGTTGACAGTACATAGAATCTGTGTGGTATTTTCCGTCTTGTGCTTCATCTTTATAATTGGTGGATCTGATTCTAGTATGCAATACTCCTTAACAAAGGTGCTTTGAAGTTAGAGGGATGCAGAAGGTTGACACTGACTGGATGCCAAGTGCTCAATCCAGCTGCTCTATCATGCCTCCTCCTCAATTGGACAGTGGGATTGAAAATATAACAAAAGACTTGTGTGTCATGATAAAGACAATGAGACCACTCAGCAGCTACAATCATGAGCAAAACAAACTTAATTTGGGGAAATTAATTTAATTTATTACCAACCAAATCAGAGTAGGACACTGAGGAAAAAAAATCTTAAACCACCTTCCCCCCACCTGCATAAAAAGGGATTCCCACAGCAACTGTGAATCTGGATGATGATAAGAGGACAATTGATGAAGTATCTTTCTTAATTGCTATACTAATTCTATTGTAGTAATGTTTAAATGCATTGTTTTTAAAGCTGTTATTGATAACCTGTTGTTGATCACTACTAATCACTTATTATCTTTCTTGTTGCAATAGGTTAAGTAAAACTTGATTTTCATGGAGTATTCAAGAGTTTGGGATTTTATGCAATTCCACTTTGTGCTCAGCACATTTTGTGATAGAACACTGAGATTTCTGATAGTAAAGGGCTCTGTAAGTTGACAGGAAGGGCATAATGAGAACCAGGCCTGCCCTTGGTGTTGTGGTGCTCACTCTTCAAGGACAGAACTGTTCCTGTATGACAGTCTACAACTTATTACTATAGTCTGTGTTTTGTTGTGCTTTCTAGATAAGGTTTTACTGCTATCCTTGGATCTCATGATATGCTTCTTGAATATCTTCCAGCAATTTCTGTCCTTTTTTCTGAAAATATTTCAATCTTATATGTAAAATATGATATTGACTTGATTTTTCATTGTAGGGAGTAAAAGAGCATGATCTTGAAGTGCCTTTGGTTTTCTAAATGACATGTAATGCTTCATTGGGTATAAGAATCAATGGGGCAGTGCCAATCCAAAAATAGTCCTTCTATGGGGTTTTGTTCCTTGTACTGTTGGGACAACACCTGCTGATGTTTGGGAGCATATACTGGGGAGACATCACAGTAGAGGTCCTCGTTTTACTTCTTCCTGAAAGCATTTATTGATCATGTCAGGGACAGGCTGCTGACATATAACTGTCATGGTAACAATTACATTGAGGAACTGATCTGTTTGATACCTGCCCTCTATTGCGTAGAAGGCATTTATGGAGCAGTGTAGAGTAACTTCTGTTATTTGTCCTGCTTTGATTGACCAGGTGTCCTAGAAAAAATATAAAGAACACATTTTGCCCTGAGCTTGCATTGGAAATGACTTTCAAATGCACATGTTTCTAGAAGGAAGAAACAGTTATTAGAATTATTGCAATTTATTATTAACCTCGGATACCCTGAGAACATTCTCAAGCTTAATCATGTGTGCAGGTGAAATTTTAAGGTAATTTTTTTTGTTTCATTCTGCATAGAGACAGTTTTTAGTAAATTTATTAGGATTCTTTTACACTTTGCCCTCTTTATACTAAAAAAGTGACAGATTAGTTAGTCATTCTGAATAAGCAATTTTTGAGGCCTATAAGCCGTATAAAATAAGTGCATAATTAATTTATTGCCTACTCTGCTAGTAGAAATAATGTACATAGGGCAAATTCTAATTAAAATGATCAAGGGATCAATCATTTTATAAAAAGGTATTTATTAAACAGAACTAATTCACTTAAAGGTGTGATTTAAACTTGGACTACTAATGTGTTCTTACCTGAGACTCAGTAAATGAGAAGCATTTTCTTTTTTAATCAGCAACTTCATTAAAAGTGTGGCAAGTCAGTAAAATGGATATAAAAACCTATTTTCATATGAATTCGTGCTGTTACATAGGAAAAATAATTTAGAAGTCTATTCCAACTGAAGTTATCAGATCAATTTCTTATACTGTAGTCAAGGTTTAATTTGAGGTACATATAGTGAAACTTAAGGTTTTTTTGTAAATATTTTCATGTGGAAAATATCTGTCAAATAGCAATCAGTCAAAACTGCTTTTCCTAAGACAGAATTCATCTTCTTTGCCATGACCTAATTTATATGTATGTGTGAATGTAGAAAGAAAATAATTTTATTTGGAGGCTTATAGATAGAAAATATTATAAACTTTATATTACATTGAGCCAGATTCAGACTGAGCATGGGTCTGGGTAACTTAACACTTCTTGTTGCAGTAATCTAGTGGTAGATCATGAACTTCAGCTCTAATCTTGAAGTTCTGCATTTATATAAAACTCTGATGTCTTTTTTGGAGGGTCTGTGCAGTAACTCCCACATACCAAACATGCCATATGATTACTACTCTATTCTCCATGCCTTGTTTATATGGATAACTTTAAATCTGTGCCAATCCCATTGATGGGGGACAAATGGCTTCTGTATGAACTGCTTGCTTGAAATTAAGAAAATTGGAGGATAAAACATGGAGGATGACATTATCCTGCATCAACAATGACAAGTGCAAGGTACTCCACCTGGGGTGGGGCAATCCCCAGTTTCAGTGCAAGATGGGGGATAATGTGATTGACAGCAGCCCTGCAGAGAAGAACTTGCGGGTGCTGTTTGATGAGAAGCTTGAAATGAGCTGGCAATGTGAGCTCACAGCCCAGAAGGCCAACTGTATCCTGGGCTGCATCAAAAGAAGCATGGCCAGCAGATCAAGGGAGGTGATTTTGCCCCTCTCTATTCCTTTCTTGTGAGACCTCATCTAGAGTATTGTGTCCAGTTCTGTAATCCTCAGCATAAGAAGGATATGGAGCCATTGGAACAGGTCCAGAGGAGGGCTACAAAGATGATCAGAGGGCTGGAGCACCTCCCATACAAGGACAGGCTGAGAGGGTTGAGGTTGTTCTGCCTGGAGAATAAAAGGCTCCAAGGAGACTTTATAGCGACCTTCCAGTACCAGAAGGAGGCCTACAAGAAAGCTGGGGTGCAACTGTTTGCACAGGCTTGTAGTTATAGGACATGGGGCAATGGGTATAAACTTGAGAGGGGCAGATTTAGATTAGACATAAGGAAGAATTTCTTTACTATAAGGGTGATGAAGCTCTGGCACAGGTTGCTCAGGGAAGTTGTGGCTGCCCCATCCCTGGAGGTGTTCAAGGTCATCACAGAGGGGTTGGCACTAAACCCAAACTATTCTATCAAACTATGATTCTACTATCACATTCTTATCTCTTAACTGGAGAGACAGGGATGTGATGGATGGACTACTTGTTGGATAAGGAATTGGATGAATGGTTACACTGAAAGAGTTGTGGTCAACTGCTCGATGTCCAAGTGCAGATCAGTGATGAATGGTGTTCCTTGAGGGGTCAGCATTGAAACCGATGTTGTTTAATATCTTTGCTGGAGACATGGACAGTGGGATTGAAAGAACCCACAAAAAGTTTACCAATGACATCAAGCTTTGTGCCACAACTGACACACTAGACGGAAGGGGTGCCATTCAGAGGGACCTTGAAAGACTTAAGAGGTGGGGTTTTACCAAGCTCATGAAGTTCAGCAAGGCCAAGTGTGAAGTCCTGCACAGTTACAGGCTTGTAAAAAATTAATTAGCCAACAATGTGTGCTCATAGCCCAGAAAGCCAGCCATATCCTGGGCTGCATCAAAAAGAAGCATGAGCTGCAAATCCAGGGAGGTGATTCTCCCCATCTACTCCACTGTCATGAGAACTTACTTGGAGTAAGTATAGTATTCAGTTCTGGAGTCCTCCGCATAGGAAGGACTGTGGGAGGAAATCTGTGAAGAGACAAAGCCAGTAGCTTCCACATGAGATGAACTGGATTGTTAATAATGATATCAGTTGTTTATGCACAGAAAAAAATAATAAATTGATGGGAAGTGTATATTGTGGATTCAGATTATAGGCTTTCATGTGCTTTGTCCTTATTTGTGTAGTGTTATCTTTCTGTATGTTAATGAAAACCAATTTCAAGACTGTTACCAGACAGATTGTAGAAAATACTGGTATGGCAAGGATGGTAATTTTATTGAGTTGCCTTCAGAAACTATGCAACTTTAAACAAACTTTTACAAGTACTCTGCCCAAGTGAAGACAATATAAGAGATGTAAACTCCCAAGATTACTGTGTTAATTTCTATAGAAGCTGAACAGATCATAGTGGAATGAGGGTAGGAAAGGGAAACTGTGAAAGCAAAGAATATATCACCACCCATGGAAGGGAAGCTGAGGGTTGCCAGAAGCTTGGGAAGAATTTAAAAATTAATATAAGACTTGCATAATAATGAAGTTTTCATGAAGATGTTAATCTTGTTGGTGCATGTGTTTGTGGTAGCATTTGTTTTGGGAAATGTCACCATACCTCAAGGTAAAGCTATTCAATAATCCAAAATATGGACCCAAAATTAGACTTGTCTGCATCCTGAATTATGTCTCCAGTCAGTAACATAGTTAGTCGCATATGCTTAATTCTGCTTTAGGATCTCAAAAAGAATTCAGATATAATTCTCTGCTTAGAGATTCTAGTTATGTTCAGGATGATTCTTAAATTGATCTTGTAATCCTAGTTGCTTTTGAAGATGACTTTGTTGCCAGAAAAATGCATTTTAAAGAAGCGTTTTCATTGAGTTCAGTGCTATTTTGTTTGTTAGTATACAAGTAAAAAGTTAAGACTGAACTTAAGGAAAATAACACATTTCAAAATATAGACCTACAATGACCTTAGGGGGTTCTTTAATCTACTCCCCTGACTAAAGCAGGTTCATCAAGACCAGGAAATCCAGTCTAAGAACTGTGAGGGCCTCTGAGAAATGTGGTACAAGAAAGATTTTCAAAGAATATGTGTAGAGGACTTTGGGCCATGACCTGCTTGTGTTCAATCAAGTTGGGTTATGGATTGAAATTGTGTATTGTAAATGGTGGGATGGAACATCAAATGTAATGTGTTAGAAGCAAGATTAACTAAGATAACCTTAACAACCCTTATCCTTTGTCACCCAGAGTCACTGAGATTGACCACTCAGATATGGCCACACCTTATCGACTCTGAGCCAACCTAATTGCATTCCCCCTGGATATGCAAGAAAGTTCCTGGAATAAAGTATAGTTGTCACTTTGGGGGGAAAAGTATGAATTTGAAAACAATTCTGTATATAATTTTTCCATGAAATCACTGGTCGGCAGAAGCACTCTGAGGACAAATCCCGAGTCTTCTCCAGCGCTGAATAAATTGTACCTGCCTTAATGGTTAAATTGAACTGTTAAGCGTAAGTTTCTTTGTTTCAGATTCAAGGTTAGTAGACCATTCACTCCTCCTGGAAGCTATCAGGAACACGACTAAATCAAAGAACTTCAGATAGCAGTTGGACAGCAACTTTTGAGGACAGCAACCAGTTCTCACTCATGTGTAGGAGGGAGAAAATGTAGTGCCCTGAGTGGGGTTAAGAGTTGGAATCTGATAAGGCAACTGCACGTTTCCATGTAGGTAGCGTAATTCACAGCAGCAAAAAGAAGTGGAATCATTATTTATCCACCAGATTTTACTAAAATATCAGCTGTGATAAACTGAGAGATTAGGGACGATTAAATTCCTTACACTGTATAGCTGCAATGACCAAATGTGAGGTAGTGTTGTGACACCAGTTGATGAATTTAATAGTGTTTCTATTATTATACCAAAGAATTTACAAGAATATCAGTTATGGTACCTGAATAAATACTGTTGCAAGTAGTTATAGAATAGAATTTCAACAGAGATTACACAGATATTTGCAGATGCTGCTGTGGAAATAAACAGCTTTCAAGTGAAGAGGGTTTAAATTTAAAAGCAGATGAAACAATAATAAGTATTTACAAAGTAAATTAAACTGTATCTAGAGTATTTAATAAATAAAATATCAAAAAAGAAATCACTGAGAGGCCTGCAACTGCTTGAAAATTCTGAAACTTGGCAAAAACCCCTCTGAACCTTAATAGGTTTTTTAAGAAGTATAGATGAGCACACTGCTTCCCAAACTTCTTACAAGGGTTCTAAATGCCATGTGAAATGTAAATGAAAGTACCAACTGCAGGAATTCAATGTGAGGTTAATTTTCAACATGTTCAACCAAGTCAACTTTTTAAACAAAGATTTCTGTTGTATAAATGTTCTTTGTAAATGAGGAAGTGTTAAACTATGCATTCTGATTAGAGTAGGGAGATCTATGAGCCATTCTCAGAGTGATGTTTTCTAGGCACCTGCGTATTTGGATAGATAGGTACCTAAATCTCCCTGGAATGCAAAATCAAACAAGTGTCTTTTATTTGTTCTTCCCTGTGCAGCCAAAAGTACCCTGAGACAAGATAACAATGCTTCTCCTTCTAATCATTGACAAAACATGGAGCTGAAGAAGCAATCCTGTAAAAGATAATTAATTTGTAATTTATTCACAGCAGATAGGAAGGATGTTTGATAGCTGGAAATAATACCATGCATGCCTAAGGTGCTTGAAAGATGTACTGTTTGTTAGGTGACTGCTTCCAAACATCCCAGCTTAAGAGAATGTATGCTTCTGACACAGCCTTCCCCTGACTCACTCTGTCTGGCAAACTAAATTTTTGGCATGTGTAGTTTGCAGTGACATCACATGATTTTGCAGTCAGACGGCTATAGATATCTTTCCAACTCAGTTTCTGTGGCTGACAGTTCTTAGTGACTTCTCTAACTTTTCTGCACCAATCAGTGGTGATCCTTGTTTCTTCCTTGTTTTTGTCAACAGAAGTTTTAGTGAAAAGCAACATAGAGGCATTCTTATACGGTATGCTTTTTTCTTCCAGTGCAATGATCATAGAATCATAGAATCACCAGGTTGGAAAAGACCTATTGGATCATTGAGTCCAACCATTCCTATCAAATACTAAACCACGTCTCTCAGCAGCTTGACCACCTGTCCCTTATACACCTCTAGGGAAAGTGAGTCAACCACATCCCTGCACAGCCTGTTCCAGTGCCCAATGACCATTTCCGTGAAATTTTTTATCCTAATGTCCAGCCTGAACCTCCCCTGGTGGAGCTTGAGGCCATTCCCTCTTGTCGTGTCCCCTGTCACTAGGGACAAGAGGCCAGC
>WAAB01025609.1:0-96059 GCA_013389865.1 Piaya cayana | reverse complement strand
GTTAGGAAAACGGAGCTGAGGCTGGCTGGGAAAGCAAAATATGATTCTAATAAAGCTTACACTACAATGGGAGTCAGGGGATCAATTTCTGCCTCAGTTGTATGTCTCTCAACCCTAGGTAAATCACTTAATGCAATTTCTGATGTACTGATCTAACCGCGAAACAGATGTTTTACTTCTTCACTTCACAGAATGCTATAAAGATGGAAACATCTGATAGGTTAAAGATGGTACAGTGATAAGGGCTACATAAATTCTGGAGATAAAGAAGTGTAGGGTGGGACTATGACTTTGCTGAATCCAAAATATTAGAACCTGAGAAATTGCAACAGCTGTTTCCCTTGATGGTCCTGAACTGTGTCCATCTGCAGACTATTTGAAGAATTATTGGATGAATGGAAATTAGGAGATAAGCTATTTTGTGTTCTAAAATACTGTTCGTCTTAAGGAGATATTCTCATTTCTCAAAACAAGGGCATGTGGTACTTGAATGCCCTGCGCTGTCAGTGCCTAAGGGATGAAGCTGTTCTAAGTTTTCTAAATAACTGTTAACGAAATAAGAGCCAGACCCATTACCAGATCTGATAACAGAATGAAAAAAGAGTCAACAACCCCGTGCTCCTGAAAGACGTGTTCTCAGAGTACGTGATATATCTGCTATTGCAACACAACATATGGTTATACCTGGCACCATTTCCTCAAAGACAGCCCATATGCTTGCAGTCTGTAAGTTGTTTGCAAAAAAGCTTTGCTGAGTCATTGCAAACATGTAATCAGACGAGGAAAAAAAATAATAAGGAAGTGATCTGAGTTTATTATAGGTTAGGTTTTCATTTCTGTACACTGAAATTCATAAAATCCAAATGACATTTTTCTAATAGATGAGAAAGCAATCGTTCTAAGTACCTGTATGTCACAGCCAGGCAAATCACAAAATTAGTTACCTGTCAAATATTACTTCAGAAATTATGATGTTTGTCAGAAAAAAAGCATTAAGCAGACACAGACACTTTCACATGTTGAAAAGTATTTCTCAGATGTTAGTCGCAGGTTTGTTTATTTTAATCTCCTGATGTCCTTCTGTACTCAGCACTGGGGAGGCTGCACCTCGAATCCTGCAGTCAGTTTTGGACCCCTCAGTACTAAGAAAGATATTGAGGTGCTGGAGCGAGTCCAGAGAAGAGCAGTGAACCTGGTGAAAGGTCTGGAGCGAGGAACAACTGAGGGAACTGGAGTTATTTAGCCTGGAAAAGAGGAGGCTGAGGAGAGACTTCATTGCCCTCTACAGTTCCCTGAAAGGAAGTTTTAGAGAAGTGGGTGTTGGACAAGAGAAAATAACTTTAAGTTCCACCAGGGGATGTTTAGACCGGATACTAGGAAAAAAATCTTTACTGAAAAAGTAGTGAAGCATTGGAACAGACTGGTGAGGGAAGTGGTAGAGTTTTTATCACTAGTGGTGTTTAAAAAAAAACTATGTCAATGTGAAACTTTGACATGATTTAGTAGGCACAGTAGTGTTGAGCTGGTGGTTGGGGTTGGATTTGATCGTCTTAGAGGTCTTTTCCAACTTTAATGATTCCATGACTCTAGGATATTTCTTGATTTTTTTTTTCTGTTACTTAGGAAGAGGGATATAAGATTTCCCTTCTTATTTTAACAATCACTGTTAGAATGCAGTGGTAGCAGCTGAGACCTTCTCACATAATATGGGACAAGTTGAAAGGAGGGAAACAGTTCTGCCTTCACTCTGGAAAATAATAAAAACAGGTTAGAAATCTACTGCACTTTTAGAACCAGCACAAGTCCAGAGATAGCACCTGGGCACAAATGCTCTTTTTCTTTTCACAGGCACACAGAATTATTTTGGTCTCTTGAGTTTCCAGTGGAAAATTGCAAGGGAATGCTTTTAGAAACTGTCTTGAGGGAGGTGACAGTGAACAGACCTAATGCATTATCTGCAGACCATCCAGAAGGTTTTTAGTGTATCATCGCGAACATGTAATGCAGTAGGGTGATATGTGATCAGGATACCTAGGAAAAAAATTGTGTTGCGAACCAAACAAACCAGAGGAGTCTGGGTTTTTCTTTTACTTTCATGAATTAAGTGATGCACAGACTTAACCCATGCTAACATTAGGGTATTTAAGATATTCCTTCAAAAGTGAACATGATAGAATCTTTACACTGTTAGTTTTCAATAAAATGTTAATGATGGTAAAATCATGAGCAGAAAAGGAAGAAATATTTGAAGTTCTCGACAAGGGGGCAGGAATGTGCCTTGCTAGTTAGGCATTAATTCTTCTCTAAAGCTGAGGAAACCTGGGCTTTGATAGACTTCTTCATAACTTAAAGCATAGTCTAAAAGTCCTGGTTTAAGACAGGAGACAATAGTATTTCTGCTCACATGTTGGCTGCCCTCTCGGTTTGGAAGACTTCTGTTTAGAAATTGCATATTATTCTGATTCAGGACTTGCTTTAAAAAAGCAGCAGGGAAATAAATTTTGGGATTCACGTGACCTGGGTGTGTGTAGGTCAAAACTGAAAAAAATTAAAACAGTGCGTTACAAGATGAAAATACGTATTTTGGGATAAGGATGAAAGAAGCGAGACATGATCAGAAAAGGTTATAAATCTTTTATCAGCCCCGTCAGCTGAAATGAGAAAATAAAGAAACCTAGTGTTTCCTTTAACCCAAATCTTGTTGAAACTTAAACAGGCTTGGCTAATTGTCCACAAGGCAGCACAAGCAGATAAGTTTAGTTTGTCTTTCTGCATGCTTGAAATGCTATGGGAAAACCCAATATAAAAAAGCATTGGACACACAAGCCTCAGCTGATGGTATCAGTGGAATATGCATGTTCACAGCAGTTTTGGTACTGGGGTTTCTAAAGCCGGCCTCGTAACACCCAGAGAAGGGGTGAAATTTGAAGATGATCTGCTCAGAACACCCTGGAGTATGTTCTGCTTCAGCCTGTGAATACTCATGAGCAGCAATTGCAACACTTGATGGTGCTTTGGCATGTTTCTAATTTAACTGAGCCACATGCATAATAATGTTCATCCATGCTCTTAAGTGCCTTAAAAACCCAGCAGCTCTCTCTGTTTCAGAGGAATTTTGCTTATTTGTGCTTATTTTCTCACCAGACCTTAGAATATGTAAAATAAATCTTTTTATAGTCTTTTCCGTGCTTTGTGACCTTTGGATCTTTGGACATTTGCATACTCAATTTCCTGTTTGATAACTCAGTCTCACTTTCTCAGACCTTGCTTGTTGTTTAACAAAATGGTCTTTTTCTCACTTTCTGCTGCATCAAGAGCAGATTTTGCTGAGACACCCGTACTGAGTGTGATAATTATTATGTGTATTCCAGTAGGTTTTCTGCACAGAAAAACACGTTGTTTACAACAGATGCATTATTTTTAGGGGATTCTACCCATTATGTCTTGTAGTGGAATCTGACTGTTTACCTGGTGCTACTGAGGTCCTGAGAGACACGGTTTAGTGTTTGATGGGAATGGTTGGACTCGATGATACGATGGGTCTCTTCTAACCTGGTGATTCTGTGATTCTGTGCTACTGCATGTAGAAAGTGACTTATCTCTGGTGACCAATGATAGGACTGGAAGGAATGGCAGGAAGATGCTCCAGGGTAGAGGTTTAGGTTGGATATTAGGAAAAGATTCTCTGTCCAGAGGGTGGTGGAGCACTAGAACTGCTCCCAGGAAAATGTTCATGGTGCTAAACCTGACAATATTCCAGAAACACTTGGCCAACTCTCTCAGGCACGTGGGGTGAATGTTGGGGCTGTCCTGTTCAGGGACAGGAGTTGAACTTGATCTTTGCAGGTCCTTTCTAGCTCAAGAGGTTCTGTGATTCTTTAGGTGAAATACATTTGTGGGAGATTCTGGCCCTGGAGTTTGGAGAAAGGAATAAACAGGTCCCAGGTATGGATGTGCGAGTACAAGTAAAGATACTTTCAATTGAAAAAGCAAATTATATGTTTCAGAACAATTTACTAGAAAAATATGCACATATGTGGGAATGCAACTATGGATAATATGGATATGTCTGAATAAAAATCTTCTCTTTTGAATTGGTTTATTCACCTTCCCTGGAGGTGTTTAAGGCACAGGTAGACGAGGTCCTGAGGGATATGGTTTAGTGTTTGATAGGAATGGTTGGACTTGATGATCTGTTGGATCTCTTCCAACCTGATGATTCTATGAATTATAACTCCTTTATAAAAAACAAGNTATTAGTGGAAGATGGGTGTTCACAGCAGTTTTGGTACTGGGGTTTCTAAAGCTGGTCTCTTAACACCCCGAGAAGGGGTGAAATTTGAAGATGATCTGCTCAGAACACCCTGGAGTATGTTCTGCTTCAGCCTGTGAATACTCATGAGCAGCAACCGCAACACTTGATGGTGCTTTGGCATGTTTCTAATTTAACTGAGCCACATGCATAATAATGTTCATCCATGCTCTTAAGTGCCTTAAAAACCCAGCAGCTCTCTCTGTTTCAGAGGAATTTTGCTTATTTGTGCTTATTTTCTCACCAGACCTTAGAATATGTAAAATAAATCTTTTTATAGTCTTTTCCGTGCTTTGTGACCTTTGGATCTTTGGACATTTGCATACTCAATTTCCTGTTTGATAACTCAGTCTCACTTTCTCAGACCTTGCTTGTTGTTTAACAAAATGGTCTTTTTCTCACTTTCTGCTGCATCAAGAGCAGATTTTGCTGAGACACCCGTACTGAGTGTGATAATTATTATGTGTATTCCAGTAGGTTTTCTGCACAGAAAAACACGTTGTTTACAACAGATGCATTATTTTAGACATGGTTTAGTGTTTGATGGGAATGGTTGGACTCGATGATCTGATGGGTCTCTTCCAACCTGGTGATTCTGTGCTACTGCATGTAGAAAGTGACTTATCTCTGGTGACCAATGATAGGACTGGAAGGAATGGCAGGAAGATGCTCCAGGGTAGAGGTTTAGGTTGGCTATTAGGAAAAGATTCTCTGTCCAGAGGGTGGTGGAGCACTAGAACTGCTCCCAGGAAAATGTTCATGGTGCTAAACCTGACAATATTCCAGAAACACTTGGCCAACTCTCTCAGGCACGTGGGGTGAATGTTGGGGCTGTCCTGTTCAGGGACAGGAGTTGAATTTGATCTTTGCAGGTCCTTTCTAGCTCAAGAGGTTCTGTGATTCTGTAGGTGAAATACATTTGTGGGAGATTCTGGCCCTGGAGTTTGGAGAAAGGAATAAGCAGGTCCCAGGTATGGATGTGCGAGTACAAGTAAAGATACTTTCAATTGAAAAAGCAAATTATATGTTTCAGAACAATTTACTAGAAAAATATGCACATATGTGGGAATGCAACTATGGATAATATGGATATGTCTGAATAAAAATCTTCTCTTTTGAATTGGTTTATTCACCTTCCCTGGAGGTGTTTAAGGCACAGGTAGACGAGGTCCTGAGGGATATGGTTTAGTGTTTGATAGGAATGGTTGGACTTGATGATCTGTTGGATCTCTTCCAACCTGATGATTCTATGAATTATAACTCCTTTATAAAAAACAAGTAGGCACAGCCATCCTGATTGTGTTCTTGCACTGAAGAAGTTCTGCAGACCAAGGAAATCCTGTATCTGCATGACATGATTAGAATTGTGTTCACAAAACATGACATCTGACCTTAGAATAAAGAAAATCAATGCAGAACAAGCCCTGATTAGATTTTTTTTTTTTTGCTAGCGTTGCACTTTCTGAACTAAAATGGATGTGCAGGTGGGAAGAGAGTGTGTTAACTACGGGCTTTATAGTTTTGCTCTGAGAGGATAAATAAACAAAGAACTTGCAATTTGTTTTATCTTGCAAAGTCACATTTTTACTGCATCTTGTGTAAATAGGTTGTATTTATTTTGTTATTGCTGGGAAGACATTTTTGGCAAGTTAAAGGTTTAGAAGTACTAAAGGTCCACATCTTTAGAAGTTCATGGACTCTGAAGTAAGCATTTATTCCAAAGACAAGCACAGTTCACCCTTTCCTATTTACATAAATGGATGCGCTGTCTTTTGGAAGCGGAATGTTTATGAGTTGTTACTGACTGACATTTATTTTTCACTTGTTGTCCAAAACAAAAAGTAAATTATTTATTTGCAGATTTTTTTTTCAGTTTGTTTTTTAAAAAACACTATTTGCTCCTAAAAAGGTGCAAGCGATGCACGTATTAAAATTCAGACATCCTCAGAAATTTTTCTTGGGTATTTCACACCTGCTTAATAGGACTGCTTTAATTTTAAGTAGGTTCTTCGGCTAATTTCTGCTAAGATCCTGTAGCAGATCGTGAGTCTTTTACCTGATCTGTGAACTGTTCGTAGGACTAGATTCCTTAATTTCACACGAAGCACACAAGGTATGATTGGTGAACCAGTAGAGAGACTGTGAAGAAAAGATATTATAATTGGAATGGCATTAATTGAAAAGCAAGGAAATGTTTAGCTAGCCATTGTCTACAACCAGTATCGTTTCCTATGTGATGATGTATAATTTCATGTTGGATAAATGTGCAACATTCCTGGATTGAAAGAATAGTTATAATTAGTGTAGCAATTATAGCCTGGCATATTTAACTCTTATGAACAACTTTACATACCTACGCAGATGCGTAAGAGTGGAAAACATAGACAAGTAAAACACAGGTATTTTGTGGAAGCAATAAAGTTTCACGAAATACTCCTTTCAGCTTTTCAGGATGCTGGTAGTGAATGATGTAACTTTACTTTTTCCTCTAGAAATGAGCAAGAGAATGTGTAAAACCACCCATTCCCTGACTGTAATTGATATTTTGTAACCATGTACTGCAGAATAAGACTTATCGTTACAGAAGTACTAATCATTGTCAATCAGTAATACTAATCAGTAATGACTTTCCATAAATCTCACCAAGAGCAATCGTGCTACTTTGGCTTGGAACCTGTTATAAAAAATTGCCTGGGCTATCTAATCTCTGTGCTAGACAGAGCTGAAAATGCTAGCCTAAATGAGTTTGTGATAGAAGCCGATATCTCCATTTTGACATGCCTGAGCTTGAAAAGATCTCCTTTAGCAGAAAATTGGGTAAAAGCTTAGTACGTCTTAATCCCAAATTTGAGATTTCATTTAAAAGTTTATAAGGACAATTTCTATATTTATATCTAATTTTACCTAAAGCTGCAGGAACTCTGTCACTGGGTGCTGAGCTTTATCCTTCTTCTCCCTGTTCTGCTAAGGAGCATCTCGGACTTGATGAAGGGACAGTCCAGGCTGGACACTCTCTGTTTTCTACTGCGTTGATTTTGTGATGGAGAGGAGTCTATCAAGTCATCTCTTGTCTATCAGTCTGTGCCAATCTCATTCTTTGAGCAGTATATGACAATATGCTCCCTCTACACAATTTTAGGCATTTATATAAAGTGTTTTCCTATCATAGAGTCACTAGGTTGGAAAGGACCCACTGGGTCATCCTATCAAACACTAAACCATGTCCCTTAGCACCTCATCCACTCGTCCCTTAAACACCTCCAGGGAAGGTGAATCAACCACCTCCCTGGGCAGCCTACGTCAGTGCCCAATCACCCTTTCTGTGAAAATTTTTTTCTGATGTCCAGAAAAAGGGAAATCCTGTAGAAACTGTGTAAAATTTGAAGTCAGTTTAATGAAAGAGTTTAATGTTATGGATGTTTGTTGGTCCATGAATACATGGTGATTATTGAGGTTTGCACTAGAAAAATACATTATCTCTATCTTCTGGAATGAAATGGACGTTAAAAAAAAGAAATTGTTAGTAATTATATTTGCTCATTAAAGATTGCATTATTGCAATTTTTTAATTTTGTTTTTGAAACAGCAGGATGTAGGATAGTATGAAAATACTTCCAGTAGGTGTGTACTAGCTATCATTGGACTCAATGATCATGTGGGTCTTTTCCAACCTAGGGATTCTATGATTAATTTGAAATATCACCCAAACAAAGACTATCGAAATTATTGAGGTTAGTAAGTGTGACTTTTAAATAATAGATTGGAATTTGATAGCTGAATTACCCTATTTACAGAAAATAGGCAAGCTTACTTTAAAGAAAGAAAATGCATGATTTGTTAGATTAAATGTTTTCTCCAAGTATTCCTTACTCTAGAGAATCCTCATGCATCTGTCACATTTCAGACCAAGAAAAGTGATCCTCTTATTTTTACCAGTCCCTCTTATGACATTTAAGTGTTCTGGGAGATGGTGGACTTTCCCCTCTTGGAGACAGTAAAAAATCCCATAGTCCTGGACAATTGACATTAGGTGGCTCTGCTTGAGTAGGAGGTTGGACAAAGTGATCTCTGGAAGCACCTTCCAAACTCAGCCATTCTTTGATCCTTCTTGAGAACAGTTTTACTCTCAATTTTTAACTAGATCAGTAAGGAAAAGTTAGAAGCCACTTAGTTGTCCTTTAGTATAGGTATCTGAAAGAATTGTTCTGTAGGCTGTCATCCTCTATGTGCCTCATCTCTTGTTGGCTTGTGATTCTAGCACTATTTCTTTGCCTTGAGACCCACAGTCAGTAATTTGTATCACCACAGGCCCTGATAAGTACAATGTCATCTGTGTAATAGCTAACTATGTTTTGGAAGTTTAGTTAAAATGAAACAGCTTTATACCAGGTATGTATAAAAGTTGTTCCACCTAGAAAATTAAAATGTTAATGTAGGAAAGGAATCAACAAGCTCATTTTTCCTTGCATGGGTCACTTCTTACATTTACCACAAAACAATCTTCAGTTAATGTCACCTATATGATATGGCATGTCTACTAGTATTTATCTTTTCTAAATCAAGGCTATTTACCAGGCTTAAATGTCAGTCATTTATTGTCTCAGAAAAAAAAAAATAGTGTTTCTTTATAAACTAAGGCAATGGACATTTTTCCTTTGCTGGCATTATGATAGCAAGATTGATTCGTGCCACCTCAAGAAAGAAACCTTAAACACAGAGAATTAATAATGGTTTTCAGGGCCCTGCTCTGTGAGCAGTGTTAAAATTCTAAATGAACAATTGCAGAGGGGACACCTCATCTATTGGATTAGTGCCTCAGGCCCCGGGTTGAGTTTTCAGAGCAATACAATCATGGGTTTTATGACCCTACACTTCATAGCAAGATTAGAAATAGACTATTTGTTACTGTCCAGAAATTGAGAAAGCTTGGCAAGATCAGCGTGCAGTTAACCTTATATATTTAAGAAACCTGCCTATGGAAAACATTGCTTTTTGGACAGGGGAATATTGAAGATCTAAATTTGATTTATACCTAGTTTGTTTATTAAGAAGCTACAGTTATTGAGATAGTAGTATTATATTAACCTGGCTAGTGATACAGCAGCAGTGTTGCTGCTTAGCAAAACTGTAATAGGGGAAATCTGTCTACAGGAATATAACCTTTTATTAGGTAAGCTGACAAAGCTAGAGACAAACTTTGGGGCCCAGGGTCTTCCATCCAGTTTAATGTGAAGCAGCTAAGCAATACAAACTAAAAATTAGTGGATTTTAAAATGATTATGATAAACAGACCACCAGAAAAACCCCCCACATTTCTGGATGCTGTGGATCTCAGGTGGAAAACAGCTCTGAGTTCAGCAAAAGGAATGTGGAGTATGAAGCAGTTATTTGAATAAATATGTAAACACACAGTTATCAAAGGCAGCAATTGTGAAAACAGATTGTGTGTTTTGTTCAGGATTAGATGTGGAAATGGCTGATGTTTAACCATTATATAGCCTAACAATACCTTTTAAAGCTCTACAATATTTTCTTTTTATAGGTTTCTCTTTCCTGGCAGGTGAAAGGGAATTATCTAAATTTATTTCATTTATGTTTCCTACCAGCTTCATTATTTTTCCTATGGACTTGCTTTTGAACTCTCCTAAATCGCTTAAACTCTGAAATCTTTTACCTCTGATGAAATCTGGTTTGCTGGCTGTTTAGGGAAATGGATTTAGCTACTTTCTCCTCCCAAGTCCTGATTTCAAATGCTATCTGCTCTTCTGCTTCCCGAAAGAAATACCCAGCCTATCACTAACATCAAAGAACCAATACCAAGAGAGTTGGAGTTAAAGCAGGGAAGCATAAAGCATCTTCCTTACATCAGAAGGAGGTGCCTCCCACACCCCAACAACAACAACAAAAATACTGTGCATATATGAAATATGTGCATGATTAAGCAGGGTAGCCTCCTCATATGTCCTGAAATTTTACTTGTTTAAGCTTAGACCCCTCTAATGCTCTGGTTTTCCCGAGTCCTCAGATGTTTGAAGCTTCAGCTGGGATTTCTAAGGCTGCTTATACTCCTGCACCCTCTTCAGGCAGTGTAAGGGAGAATTTAAGACAGGGAGAGAGTAACAGCGTGTGCACACATAGTGGGTTGGGTTTTTTTTCATAGAATCATAGACCAACCAGGTTGGAAGAGACCCACCGGATCATCGAGTCCAACCATTCCTATCAAACACTAACCCATGTCCCTCAGTACCTCATCCACCTGCACCTTAAACCCCTCCAGGGAAGGTGAGTCAACCACCTCCCTGGGCAGCCTCTGCCAGTGCCCAATGACCCTTTCTGTGAAATTTATTTTCCCTAATGTCCAGCCTGAACCTCCCCTGGTGCAGCTTGAGGCCATTCCTTCTTGTCCCCTGTCACTTTGGAGAAGACGCCATCACCCTCCTCTCTACAACCTCCTTGCAAACTCGTGTAACAATTTCTTGAACACAGTGAGCAAACAGATGTGTGTGAAAAACAATAGGCATAGGTTTTCCTACAAAATATTTTCCTACAAATACCTAAGAAGCTGGTAAATAGTTTGTACAGTGTTCCGATCTATGTAGATGCTTAAAAAGCTCACTGCTTAAAAGCTTGATCATTAAACATGAGGTAAACATGCTCTAATATTTCAAGAGAGTCACTAGGTCATCCTTCTGACTTTGTGTCTCACATGGTTGCTGGTGTTCAACAGGAATTTTGTAATGCTGTTTGCCAGAAATAGATTCTTATCTCTTTCTGAGAAAGCATGAGGGAGCAATCATATCTGGAAAAGGTAAGGAGCTAGGGTTATGCGGAGATTGGTGTGTGCTATAAATTGAGGAATCCTCAAAACTGCAAATGATGTTATGACTAAGAAGCACAAGTTTAAACATGAAAGTACCTGGGTATTATGATAGTTAATACACCATAGTGCTCACAACAAACATTTTTTTCTTCATAGTTTGAAATATCATTCCCATGGAAAAACAGAATATTCAGTTCAGTGGGAAATATGCCTTAATAAAATAAGAACATAAATGTGTCTTATTATACACTTTACCAGATACGTAATTTTTATTCTAATTCTGAAGCCAAGAGATTACTAGATAAAACAGTTTGTTAAAGCATCTTGGCTACTGTGCAAGAATACCAATATAAAATGTCAGAATTACTGTCCTTTCTTAACTGCTGATATGAGTATTGAAGTGTTCAGACTGCACGTACCAGGGTTAAGCTAATGTGAATTGACTTAGTGGTGTTCTTTTAAGCGTTTGCACATAAATAATTGATTTTTACTTAAGAATAAGCATCCTTTACAGTAAGAAAAAAAAGTTGCAGTTGTGAAAGGGTTCATTAGCAAAGACAACTCGAAATGGTCTGTTTGTACAATTACTATTTATTATAAAAATTAAGGTCTTTGGAAAGATACTGCAACAGCGTTTTGGAAAAGTAGACAGAAGTTGTTGAAGTTAAACTATATACTTTAAGGTTCTATCAATGGTCTTTGTAAAATAAGTGGGAGAATGTGGGAGGGTAGCTGATGGCTAAGGCTCTTGCGGGGATGCCGTTTTGATTCAGGAGGAACAAGAAGCTGGAACACCTCTCCTGCAACTCTAGGGGTTACATAAATCCTCAGACTGTCTGCTCTCTGATGCCGTCTCTTGCTTTCACGCTATCTTCTGCAGAAATGACTCCCTGGATGTTCAAAAAAGGTTTTCCTATTATATTTGAGATTTCAGTGAGACCGACATATATTTGTGGGGGTGCTTTTTTTATTTTTTTTTCAGTGGAGCAGGACTTGTTCATCAGTTGTTAGTCCAGACAAATTTTGTGTATTTTGTCAGGTGTTCTCCAAGTTTGAAGGTGTGCTTTTTACAATTTCCCTTCAGTTTTGAGTGTTCAGAGACCCAGAGGAGTTCAACAGGGGAGGTAATTTGATTGCTGAACTTTTCAATGTTTGTGCATCCGTCAGTAGGGATTGCTGCCTTCCAGTCCCTCAATGTTCATCAAATTTATAAGCTTCTCGGGCACTTCTTTCTCACAGGAACTAATGAAAGGTGTGAGTAGTGCAAGAATTATTTGTCTTGTTGCTGCATTTCCTTAGATCTTGATTTCTCTTTTGGAGACATCCTTAACGATGTCAAATAAGCAGAAGTAAGCCTCTGCTGATTGCCCATCGAGTTTTAACTAGAAATTAGTTCCCTTTTTAAAGTGTTAATTATTAATCCATTATATTTACTATACTTTAATATACTGAAAATTTGTTAGTCCAACTAAAAGGATGTATTTTCTCATAATAGAGACCAGTATAAGCCTCTATCGGATAAGGGAGTAGCACTAATTGCACAAAATACCCAGTGTAAGTTTTGTTTCTGTCATGCCAGTCCAAACCATCACTCTGAGTGGTATAATGAGGTAAAGTAAAGCAGAGCTGGCTCAAGAGAACAGGTGACGAAAGCTACTGCTTGACTTGATGTGCTTCCCAATGCCATAACTTAATTTCTTCTATGCTTCACCCTCTGCTGCTGTCCTGGATGCCCCTCCAGCAAGGAGGGCTGTTAGGCTTGAGACCAGCCACCACCGTGGGGGAAACTGGCTCCATCTCCTGCTCTGCCTTTAAGCTCATTAGCAAAGGAGGAGAAAGGGAAAAGAAAATGGTTTCTTACTTGGCAGTTACGGAAAATGCTATTTCCAGACTGAGAAATGGAGCGTGAGCCGGTGAGTAGGGTGCCCTGTACACCATGTGTGTGGAGAAGCAGGAGGACGCTAAAGTGGAGGAGAGAACAGAGAAATTGTGTGTTGTGAGTAGAATGGATGATTAAGTTGTCTGAATAAAACCGGATAGGTGTCTTTCAAGTAGGCTGAAATGTTGCTGTCGCCTTGCCGTGTCCATTTAAAAGAACTGTTCTTGATATCAGCTGTGATATATGCTTATCTGTTCATTAGCAGAGCTTGGATTTTAACCTTGGTCCAGTGCAAATAATCTTGTGAACATCAATGGAAATAGTAAAACTCCTTAAAATACCATATATTGCGATACAATATTGGATCAGGGCCAATTGTTTCTAGTGTTATGCAAGGACTGGGTTTAAGGTTTGTTACTGAGTAGAATTAATGTAGCTCTCGCTTTCCCAGTCTTCTCACTGAGGGAGAACGTGCCTCACCCAGGCATGTTCCCCTTTGAGATCTCAGTGCTTAGTCTGGGACTGTTTGAAGATTCCATGAACTCACTTGAATAAAAACTGTACAAATGCTGTTGAAGTAAGAAAACTGTTGTATGATCAACGAAATATTAAGTAGCATTCAGAGTGGAAAATGGAAATCTTTCTTGATTCTTTAATGTACATTATAGGAAGGAAAAAAAACGGGTTTTGTTATGTATTCTTCACAAGTTTGTTCTAAGTTCTTTCTATAGAAAATATCCAATGGCTTTATCCATTTGTTTCTGTTATCATTTCAAGAAGTAGTTTATACTAAGAAATATTTTGGTTGTTTTTCCTTTTTTTTTTTCCTCAAAGCACTGAAATAGGATACCTTACGTATAAATAGCTTAACATTTTGGTATGTAAGTTGATAATTCAGTTGTAAAATCTTTCAATATAAATAAGAGTTGCTGGAAATACGTCAAATAGAGCTTCTCCTTTCTTTGTGGCTTCTTTTTAATGGTTTAACTGTTCATGAAACATATTTCAACTTGAATCCATTGTTTTGCATGAGGTAGCTTCCTAAATCCTTGTAATTCCAAGAATACGCATCAGTGTAACTCTTTTCCCCCTTTAGCCAGTACAGGTTGCATCAAGTCCCATAGGCATATTCGAGTGACATAAACTCTCTTGGCTAAAAGAGAATTGCCTAGGAGACATAGAAAGTAAAATGATGTGAAGACTGAAAGGAAAATCTGTCAGAAGACTTCTTGCTCCTCCTTGCACATGAAGGATTTCAATCATGTTAGTGTGATCCATGAAGTGCTGAGGCTCCACGTTTCAGAGGACAATTAACAAATTCCAGATCTGCATTCAAGCATGGTATGATGTCTTAATTTCAAATAAGATGTTCCTATTAGCTGAGCGGATGCGATTATCGGTATAACTATGCCTTGAAGGTCTGATTAGAATCAGACTTTCAATACGACTGGAACTTAGAAACAAAAAGAAAACAACAACAAAAAAAGATACCCCTCCTTCCAAACTTTATAGCAGCAAAATGTAAAGCTAAGTTGAAAGATGGGGAATGGGGAGATGAAACAAACTGAGAACGTTAAATGCTGGGTGTTTCTTGCTGGGCTGCCACTGTCCATGCCGCTTTGCTCTCAGCCCTTGGCTACTTAGGCAGCTCCCTCCCGTTCCTACAGGAATGAGTCATGTTGTAGCAGCTTTGGACTGCTTCATTTCATACCACAGGATTTTATAAGGTGTACAGACACCAGTTACTGATGATCATCAGACAAATGAAAGTAACCGAGGTACCCAAGGTGTGTGTTGTGATTGCAGAGGTATTTCTGTAGGTTATAGCTGCACACTTTTGACTAACGAACACAGGCTTTTACTTCCATTTTACCTACAATCTAGATGTCGTTGAGATAGTATATTTTCAGGTCAAGGATATTTTAACTATAATAAGTATTTTGTGATATTCGTTACTTCTAACTTCATTGTTGGACTCAACCTGTGGTCTCTGTTTTCTTAGTGAACACGTAAGTGAATTTTCCCAGACTTGGAATTCCACCAGTCTAGCTTTCATTACACATAAGTTCTACTGTATTTGACCTTAATTGCATCTACTGTTGGCTCGACAGCAACTTAGAAATAAGTTTCATCTGCAGGATAGTTTCTATTTTGTCTCTAGGCAATGTGCTATGCTCCACAGAAACGGACACAGATTTTTAAGGCAGCTGGGTGAAGAAGTGATTAGAAGACATCCTGGTTTTAGGTTCTAACTTTTATGCCTTTATGTGGCATTGAAAGATGAAAGTGCTTGCCCTGGAAGGATACTGGTTTTGATTTTCAGGTTCATACAGTTCTTCCATTAAAATACAGTCCAGCGTCTAAATCCACTCTGTATTCCTTTACTTCTCTCTTTTTTAATCCCCACAGGGTTTTGTCAAAAAATAAAACCAGCCTTTTTGCTAATAATAAAACCCACTAATATTTGCAATTTCATTTCATATGCAACACGTGCTTATCTGATCTTTGCAGGTCAAGAAAAGCTCTCACCCACCTTCCCACACCTCCCCAAAGTCTGGTTACAACCCACTCGACGCTGCCTCCCTATAAGAATTACTTATAGTTTTGTCACAACAGGTGTTTATGCCTTGTTAATGAGCTATTAATATCCTGCACTTAAGATAAAGCAGAAACAAAGGCGGTGATATAATAGCTAATTCCTTAAATATATAATAACTGAAAAAAGCAATATTTATTTTAATTATTACTGAGAGTGTGAATTGCACAGAAAGCCATGAAGTGCTTCATCGGTTTCTAAGTGGGTTTTGTGTTGAGCAGGCACTTAATAATTTTAGTTCCTCCCTTTTTTATTTGTTTTTGTCATTATAAGTAAATGCTTACTCTAGTGCAAATAGGTAAAAGAGTTACAATGCTGCACATATATAAAGCAGGGTATGTTTTAAGCCTATACAAGCTATGAATTTGTCTGGTGGATTTAATAACTTGAAATGATCCAGGACAATTTTGTAACCTAGATTGAGTGTTTCAAAGATTTTTCAACCTTCCCTCTTGCTTTCTCAGGAGTAAACGCATCATTTAGTAAACACACATTAATTTACCAGTGACAATCCAGATATGTGAATGCTGTTAATACTCATGACTGGTGCTGGGGAAACTTGTTTCTAGGTGATCAACTATGCTCAAGATTTAGTTGTAGGACTCAAGTTAAAACTCCCTGAAAGCAAAGAATACCCAGCCACTGCTTCACCGTAATGAAAATTAAAATATGAAAGAATTTAGACTGAGTCACTTAACAAGTAAATAGATGGTAAATGAACCATGTAATTTGGTTCAGATGCATTACCTTAAAAAAAATACCCTCATCAGCTGCACAGCTTGTGTTGTTCCAGCAGTGGTAGGTGATGCTGTGTTCAGAAACAGGTGATGTGGAACAGAAACAGGGAATAAATATAATGATCTAAGATGGAAGCCAGATCTGACATTACTTCGGATTCGTGATTAAAGATTTCCCTGTTTATAGCTATTGTATTGTGATGTCAGTGCTTTCCTAATCAGAAAACCGAAGCACAAAGTGATGAACGTAGATTATGCCTTAAGCACTGCTATTTGGTAACCTTGAAAGTATATTTTGGAATGTTATATCTGAATCTAAGAAAGAGTAGACAATCAAAGTCTGTAATCATAGAATGCTTTGGTTTGGAAGGCACTGTAATAGGTCATATAGACCAACATGATGCAGGAACAGGAACACCTTTAACGGGATCTGGTTGCTCAGAGGCCCATCCAGCCTGGCCTTGAACATTTCGAGGGGTGGGCTCTCCACTACCTCCCTGGGTAACCCGTGTCATTGTTTCATCACTCTTTAGCCCTCTGATTATCGTTGTCTTACTCCTCTGGACTCACTCCAACAGATCCATGTCCTGAGGGCTGAGTGCTCTGTGGAAGTGATACCTACAGCTTGATTATTTGCATGAAGTTGGTACCTCTCTGTATCATGTATCTCATCTTCATCTCAGCAGCATCAGCTTGAACAGCAAAAATTTTGAAAAGCAGTAGGAGAGGCAATCCCATAGTGGTTTTGCAGTGTTACAAATAATAGCATTCCATAACATTTTCATAAAGAAACCTTTGAAGGCAGAGCATTCAGCCACTGATACGAAGCGAGAGGTGTATCACTAGTCTTACAAATCAGACTTGAAATGGTGCCATTCTAAACCAGTGTTGTACCTCTGATTACTCTTGGAAAGAGACAGATTGCAAAAAAAAACACAGCACAACTTGTATAAATGTGGTAACGCTCACAACTGTCACCAAAAGGTTTTAATAGTCTTCAAAGTTTTGTGCAAGCATGTAGTTGGTGGCAGTCTAAGAAGAGCCTAGGGCCATGATGGTGCTGGAGCACCTCCCATATGAGAACAGGCAGAGAAAGTTGGAGTGCTCAGCCTGAACAGAAGGAGGTTCTGGGGAGACATTAAAGTAACATTCCAGTACTTAAAAAGGGTGACAGGAAAGCTGGAGAGGGGCCTTATCAGGGAGTTCAGGGAGTGGGTGAGGGGGGTAATTTAAAACAGAAAGAGGGGAAATTTAGATTAGATATTACGAAGGAATATTTTACCATGAGGATTGTGAGGCACTGGTACAGGTAGCCCAGAGAAGTTGTGGCTAGCCCACCCCGGAGATGTTCAAGGCTAGGTTGGATGGGGCTCTGAGCAACCTGATGCAGTGGGAGGTGGCCCAGACCATGGCAGGGGGTTGGAGCTGTATGATCTTTAAGGTCTCTTCAGAACCAAACCATTCTAAAATCAGAGAAAAAAGTCCAAAATACAGTGCTAGAAGCTTCCCACTAGGCTAAGTTCAGATATAATCTTCTTTTGCTGAATCTCATAATAAAGTGCTGAGAAGGGAATTGACTATCCAGAGAGTGTTCACATTTCGAAACCTAATATAAATGTACATCCTGCTGTCAAATTGAGATCCTTTGCAAACGCCTGGGGATTAATTGTTTGGTCTACCAACCTGGAATAAAAATGTATTTTTAAACAGAAATATATACATAAAAGAAACGCAACAGAGGAAGGGACTAATAGCATGCTGCTGGTTTTTGCCCTCACCTCAAGCACGTGTCTTACAAAAACTTCTGCAATCAGCTCTGTTGAAAGGACAGCTAATAATTAAAGCAGTTCTCACAAGAAAAAAATCCATATTAGTATGATAGCCACTTATAATTATTATTAAAATGTTGGGTGACTTGAACATTTACGGAGAAAGTGGTACCCCAAAATAAAAAGATGTTAAACTAGAATTTCTCATTCTTGAAGTTTGTAAAATGTCATGCGTATTTTAAATTGAAAACTGCCTGAATAATCCTAATTCAGTATAGAATCTATGTGTGAAAAAGAATATAATTGCACATCTTATGAATGGAGAGTTGATAAGTAGCACTATAGTCGGTTGTCTGGTCTGTCATGGCTTTATTTTCTCTTGATGTTTATCCAAAGAGAAACCAGATAAGTTTTCTCCCTCATGCAGGACAGATTTTTCTACTACTTTCATCAAGCTTTTCATTGTCATGGTTTAGTGATTGATGGGAATGGTTGGGCTCGATGATCCAGTGGGTCTCTTCCAACCTGGTGATTCTATGATTCTATGAAGCCTCTTTGTTCATCGCTGGTTTTTCTCCAATGTGTGTGTCAACAGCTGAAAAACACTGATACTAGGCAGTTTCTTTTCCAGATTTGATTTAGAAGAGCTTGATGGAACTGCTGGCAAAATAGAAAAAGAAATATGTTCTCCAATGCATTCTGCTCTTCAAACGTGCAAAAGACTTTCTGCAGTGATGATAAATGCAGTGTCTTGCAGGCAGGCCCACCAGCAGCAATCTGTCTACGATTAAAGACCTGAGATGGGGAGGGCAGGAGGTAGTAGAGGATGTAGCACATTCATCCGCTGATCTCAAGAATAAAATTAGTTTGTGCCACAAGACTCTAAGTCCTCAAACAGTGTAATATCAAACTGATACAAAGATGGAAGAAAAGTATGGTTATGACACATCCAACTGGCAATCTGCAGATCAGTTGTAATTCAGTCTGTAAATATTGAAAGAATCATCTTTCTCAGGATTATTTCCTCCTCAATCTGTGTTTTTCACTGTGTTGTATTTAAGGATGTGGAGATATGCATTTTGCATTGTAACTGACAAATCCACTCTAGCAGGAAAAAAAAAAAGTGTGTGTTTGATTGTATCTAAGTATCACAAATTTCCGCTAGGAAACCGTCTAATCTGACTAGAGCCTGTGCATTAAACCAGTTTGAGAAGAACACTGGTAATTATGAATTCTCTTAGTTTGGATCTGAAGAAGAAACAGTGTGCTCCTGTTCTTCATATAATTTGCGGTTCTGTAGTCTTTCAAGTGTCTATTTTTGCTCCAGGTATAAAGATTCCTATGATCCTTTGTCTGGGGAGAGTTTAGTTTTCTCTAATCTTTAGTTTCTTGACAGCTTCCCTCTCTTGCCTTCCCTACATATCTCTGATCAAAATAAATAATGTTTTAAGCTGGGGAAAGTTAATGAGAAAAGTTTAATGAACCGAAGTGTAGTACAAGTTGTTTTAGAAGGGCAAAAAATTGTATACCAGAGTCAGAAATGTGATAGAAGAGATATGACATTTTGTTTTTCATAGAAACATGGAACGGTTTGGGTTGGAAGAAGCCTTAAAGATCACTTCCAAATGCTCTGCCAAGGGTGTGGATACCTCCCGCTGCATCAGGTTGCTCAAAGCCTCATCCAGTTTGATCTTAAATGCTTTTTGTTTTGCTTAGTTAAGAGATTTATTGTAAGAGACCAAGACTCAACCTCATTTAATTATTTTCATTATATTTGTAAAGATCTGCTTAGAACAGATACAACATGAAACGCTTGATGCTCTTTATTTTTATGCCTCTATTGAAAAAAAAAATGCTTAATTCTTATGTATTTAAAATGTTTTCAAACGACATATGGATACTTACACTTTACTAGCAGAATAGCATGCAAACTGACTCGCAAGATTAGCATTACCTATGTATTATTAATTTAACTGAGTGGACAAACCTCTATAGGCTCTTGAGAAGTAGGTATTGCAGTAACAGAAAATTAAAAACTAGTTTCAGAGGAGTAATTTGATTTTTTTTGTAGTCTTATTTTATTTTTTTAGCCTTTTATTTTCTTAAGCTTAGAAAGTGCTGGTGCTGTGCTGCGAGCTTTATAATTTCTTTTCATGGAAGAAAAATATATTATTAATTTTCTCCTAAGTACGTCACTGTGTCCTCTGTAAGACTATTCTCCACTACAGGATGGTTTCTCTGACACGCTGGGCAGGGAAAATGTCCCTTTTGGTCTAAAAGAATACTTAATAATAGAAAAGTTGTACATTAGTAAGCTTAACCTCTGACCTGAGGATGGAAGATCAAGCTGAAGAAATGGATGATATGGTATTAACACCAGAAGAGGTAATGGCTAGCAGATCTATATATATATTAATAGTTTTCTCAAAAACGCAGGCTTTCATAGAACATGCCGTTGCCAATAATTTCAAATCTGTCAGCGTTCATTGGTTGGCATGTTTTGCCCTTTTGGGGTTACGGTACAAAAAGTCATTGCTGAGGAGACATATTTACGCCAGGAAACACAAGAAATTAATTTTCAGCATTGATTTGTGGAACACATCCAGGCTTATTTCAATAATGGGAAAGAAACTCCAAACGCTGCAGCATTAAGGCTTTCGGTTTGCTTTCTGACACGGCTGCCTGCAGCAATCTGAGCTTCTTGAACTATTCTATGTAAAATTATGCGACCAGATTTGCAAAGGTCATTCAGAAATTGTAATTTCACTGGATAAGACTAGTGGTTTGAGGGAGGAACTTTCTACCACACCAAGCTGTCCACAAGGACAGCGCTCTATTTCGTCTCTGCAATGATAACCTGGATGATAGAAAACGTATCCGAGCAATCAGAGCTTAGTTTTGCCTGACTTTTCAATGTCGGTTCTTTGCGTTCCTCAGCAAACAGCACAGCAGTGTGTGAAATCTGACACGATCCTGGCAACTGAAGCAGTTCCGAATCTCACTAAGTTGTTGTAAACCAGCCTATTGCCAACTATTATTTCTCTATTGGTTTAATTGAAAGCAAATCAAAAGGGTATGTGGTGGGTTTTTTTTTTTTTAAATACCGTTGAGGTTTTATGAGGAAGATTTTGGGGTTTGTTTTTTTTTTTTTAATCTGCAGGGGATTAGTTATTGGAGAAATGTTTGTTGGCAGAATACAACACAAATATGTTTTCTTCTCTTCCTTTCCTTTTCTGTGAATGGACACCATGCTGTTGTCTACCAGTAGCACTAATGAGTGCAAAAAAATAATAGCTGTTCTTTTTCCTCAAAAATGTGTCAAAACCCAAACTTTTTTTTAATCTTGTGACAGCTGAGTCATCTCTCATCTTCCACTTTCCATTTCTAGCCAAAGAAAATAAGAAACCTTAAATCTTAAGTGACAATTTTCTCTATACTTGATACAATTTTAGATACACCATTTCACTATGAGAACTGGTAATTAACTTTGGGTGTGTCAGGCTTTGCATATCCCTTTAAAGCAAAAATATCTTAGAGTTTGCTAGAGACAAATGAAATTTCCCATCGCATCAGTGTTATCAGTAGGGGTAAAGTAGTTGCAAACTCCGGCATTGTAAAGCTCGTCCATTTTTAATCAGATCCCCCGGAGCACTGAAAGTACTCTCTGAGTCTGGACTAATGAGGAGCAAAAGTGAATATGTCATCTGAGCATTCAGGTGAGGAGGAATAAAGTTTCTCATGACCTCAGTAGCATTACATTGTCACAGCCACATAAGGAATAATACGGTTGGCTCCTTAGTAGAACGATGCATAAAAACCTAAGTGGCATTTACAGAAATAAACACAAAACCTCAACCTGTGCATCTCGTCTAGCTCGGTGATTGAATACAAAATGCTTCTTTATGAGCAGGCATCCAAAAAACCTGAAGATTTGATGGGTATTTTATTCTCAGATCCGTTTTTTATGATTGTGTCTTACAATTATACTGCTGACTGTTTGTATCTGTCAGCAAGACAGCAAACCAGCACAGGTGTCAGCAGCCTGTGCCATCTGCCATATTAGATTGTGCACGGTGCTATTTAGAACAATGCTATCATCTTAATATTCCAGATACCTTAATGAGTTTCTCAGACTAATTAAATGTGCAACTTGCAGAGATCGTTGGATGCCAGATTGCAGCGGCAAGGAAAAAGCTCTCCTTGTTCAGAGGCAGCGTTCTGGTGGTAGAGGCATATTTCAGTTTTTAGTACTTAGATCCAAAACCAAGGTAGTATTTGATTTGTAGATTAAACGAATTAATAAGCACTTAAAACTACAAAAAGGCATGTAGATGTGGATAAATACAGTAACGTTTTCCATACCATGAGAGCAGATTGGGTAGAACCCGATGCCTAAAAGCGACAGCACAATAGCGATGAGGCTGATGACATGATTTCAACTCCAGCTCTCTGGAGGAACAGCTGCTGTTTTGATGAGGATTCAAAAGTGATGAGGTGGGGAAAATAGACACCTTGCACCCATACTCCAGTGTAGGGAAACAGCCGCTCTGAAGGAATGAAATAGAGCTAAACAGAAAAAAAAAACCCAACTCCTTTAAAACTACTTAAAACATCTTCACTTTTTTTTTTGTTTGCTTGTCTTCAAGGTTTTGCGTGATTTTTCAAATAATTTCTGAGTGACACTAGGCAAAACTTGCATCGTTTTAGTGGTGTTGGGTATTGCATGTTGCACTTAAATACTTAGGGGGGGAGAACACCCTGGGGAAAGAATGAAAAGGGAAAGTCAAAAAGAAAACAAGATGAATACTTTTTGCCAGCTTTTAAACCAATTCCTTTTGGTTAGGTATATGTTTCACCTTGTTTTCTATCTGTACTGTTGTTCTATGCTGTAGATAAGATGATGGATCTCTCATCACAACTGAGATGGAGGTAATGAAGAATGTTCTCAGAATCCGTTAAAATTCAAAGTCTCTATTGTTAAACCCTGAAATACTGATTCTGAGTTTTCCCTTTATGGAGGTAATATAATTGAAATGTGTTGAATTGTAGGTCTAATTTTTTTATTTGATTATAAACTCTGTAGAAATATTTTACATGGAAGGAGCACAGAGGAAGGCGACAAAGTAGTGTTTGTTTCCATGTTGTTTTCCCCTTAACTAGTCTAACAACAGATCAGACGTTATTTCATTAAATGAGTTAAATCCTTGGGTCTGTCTATGTGGGAAATGGGTATTAACAGGACCTCTTTGCATGTAAAAGATGAATCATAGAATAAGGTTGTGTAAGATAAGTTTTGAGTGTATGTACTGGTGGTGTGCATACCATGACAGTTTTTCAGTAATGCTCTTGAGCAAAATACATTTTTGTGCATGAGCATTCTAATGAACTATGTCCAATAATTTGTTCTTGCCATATTGGAGGCTTCAATTATATATTTTGCATTTGTGACACTACTGGGCCAGTGTGTCAGGTCGCTTAGTTGAAGAGAAAGCTCCCAATCTCCAATAGAATGTGCATTTCTTCCCTCAAGCTGATCTTTTATAGGTAATGACTTTAAGTAGAAAAAACAATTTAAATTATTAATATGTCAGAGGGTAAATTTCTCAGCAGGAAACAAGACAAAAATATTTTGCAGGGTACACAACCCCCATGGGAAGCTTGGTGTGAGCAGAGCCCTGGACCGCAGTGTTGTCTCTGCGATATTCATACAGGGCTTTAAGTTCACTTTGTACAGTAGATGAAAAAACTCTAATTGTGTGAAAAGGTCCGTGATCCACTTTACAATTAGAGTTTATCACTTAGTTTGACTGAATATTTTTACCTGAGAGTCTCCAAATTGCATGTTCTCAGGACATGGTGCATTAATGGCTAACCTAGTCAGAAAAAAAGCCTTTCTGGTCCGTGCAGGAATTCTTAGCCTTCGTTTTTAAAAAAGGACATCATCTACTATGACGCATAGAGAAGTTAAGTACTGGAAATTATAACTGTGGTGCATTAAGCACTTTTGTGAATTGTAGAAATCAATTAGGAGCAAAACCTTTGCTTGAAGGAGAGGAAAAGGAAGGACAAGTTCTGTATTGGTAGATGAAATTGTTGGCTGTTAAGTAATGAAATATATTTTCCTGATCTTGTCTTCATATTCCTTCGCAGTTTACCAGTTCATTCTTAGAAGCCAAACTGGCAGTTGTTAGAAGAGAGTAACTATGAACTTTAAGAAGTCTTATGTAATGTTTGACAAAGAATAAGAAAAATCGTCAAGCTTGTAACTGTGATTGTCAACCAGGCATATTGTTTGAACATTTTATTTCTGACATCTATGGCTGACATGTTGCTTGTGTTCCTCATTTTGCTTCATCAGTCATGTAAAAGTAAAGAGAAAATGAAAGGGAAATAAGGGAAAAAATGTCTTTTGAAAATAAGGCTCATAATGAAGTCCAATGTTACTAACTATAGCAAATCAGATAAAATCTGATCAGATTTTATGCTCTGGGTCACAGGTACACATTCAATAGTCTTATTGACTTAGTCAATTGACAAGCCTTATGAGAGGAGAGACCAAGGGAACTGGGGTTATTTAGATCCTGGAGCAAAGGAGGCTGAGGGAGAGACCTTATCACTGTCTACAGCTGAAAGGATTTTGTAGTGAAGTGGGTGTTGGTCTCTTCTTCCAAGTAACAAGTGATAGGATGAGAGGAAATGAGCACAAGTTACACCAGGGGACATTCAGATTGGATATTAGGAAAAATTTCTTCCCCAAAAGGGTTATCGGGTGCTGGCAGGTGGTTGAGTTGCCATCCCTGGAGCAACTCAGGAGGTGCTTAAAAGATAGATAGATAGATAGATAGATAGATAGATAGATAGATAGATAGATAGATAGATAGATAGATAAGGTACTGAGGGATGTGGTTTAGTAGTGGACAGGTACGGTTGGACTCAATGATCTCAAAAGTCTTTTCTGATCAAATGATTTTATGATTCTATTATTCAAATATTTAAACATTTCCACAAGAAATGAGAATCCCAGCTGCAGGATCCAATGTGTTTGAAAGCAATTAATGAAGTCAAATGTTAATATATAATGGATTTCAACAGACTTAGTCCTCAGTATTGTTAGATTTAGCAGTTCATTTTGCTGTAGGATTTGCGTTTTATTTAAATATTTATTCTTAGAATGTGCACGGCTATTGTTTAGTTAGGTAGACAGTACTCACAATACTAATTGTAACAATTTCTGTCAAAAGAAATTTGAGTTAAATGTTAGTCTAACTTTTTGAGTGAGACATTCAAAGCAAGGTTGGGAGAACAGTGGCACAGATGGCGTTTTCTACTCTGGCTTTTGCCTTTTGCCTTTCTATATCTAAGCCCTGAGTTTACCTGAAAAGTTTTTTATTTTCAGGTAAAGGAGCAATTTCCTTAGTTTATTTCCTTTTGTCAGGAACGTCAGTCGTCTTTTTTTTGCTGCTTCTTTTCCAACCGCAGGTGACATTTCTACTGTACTTAAGGAGCATACTAATGGCACAGTATTTATGTGCACCTCCTTTCACTCTATGGTAAAGACTTGGCTAATAGCTTGCTATTGATAGAAATGAACTCTTGAGAAAGATCAATTAATTTGTGTCTTCCCTCTGCAGTGAATTTAACTGTTTCGTTCACAAGAGGGGAGAAAAAGCAAAATACGGATCAAGTTGTTTGTAAGATCAAGGAAGTATGAAACGTGTTTCGACTGCAGATATTTGGTGAGAGGGGGTGCGGAGGAAAGGTGTCTTTCTCCAAGCAAGCAACACCTGGCAGCAAATTTGTTTGAATAATAGCTGGTTCTTATTTCTCTCCTCTTGTAAAAACATAGTTTGCCTCTTCACTGTAGCTGCAACGAGGCAGAAAACTGAACTAAGGTTTTGCTCTCAATCTACAGAACATATTTAAGTTCATTTGGAAAGGTTCTTGCAGTCCTTTTCAAGTGACATGCCTGTAATGTGCTGATCGTTGTGTGTTGCCTGATCCACGAACCAGGCAACGGTTTTGTGGATCTGAAATAGAAAAGGGCATGTAACCCCCAGCCCCACTGCAGTAATTTTGGGAAGGATTTGTTCAGGTAAGGAGGTGAGAAACACTGTCCTTCTCACCGGTGATCCTTCGATGAACAGGTCATACTTTTTCATTTAACTGCGCTACTGAGATAGAAAAAGGAGTTAAATGAATAATTCCTGAAGCAGCTGGAGTCAATATAATGTAATAGATGACCTCATTACTTGAAAAGTAACATTGACCTTTAGGAAATTTCTTGGGTTCAAGAAAATGAAACTTGATTTGCCTTGTTTAGCCTGGAGAAGAGGAGGCTGAGGGGAGACTTCATTGCTCTCTACAACTACCTGAAAGGAGGTTGTGGAGAGGAGGGAGCTGGGCTCTTCTCCCAAGTGACAGGGGACAGGACAAGAGGGAATGGCCTCAAGCTCCACCAGGGGAGATTTAGGCTAGAGATTAGGAGGAAGTTTTTTACGGAAAGGGTCATTAGGCATTGGAATATGCTGCCCAGGGAGGTGGTTGATTTGCCTTCCCTGGAGGTGTTTAAGTCACGAGTAGACGAGGTCCTGAGGGACATGGGTTAGTGTTTGGTGGGAATGGTTGGACTTGATGATCCAATGGGTCTCTTCCAACCTGGTGATTCTGTGATTCTGTGATTCTGTGACTGACAGAAATATCTGTAAAACACTAGCTGTTGATTTGTGATGTTATGCAGTGGCCATCCTTGTAACCCATGGCAGATCTTAAAACCTAACTATCAAATTTGTTGATAGATGGGCAGGAGCAAATCTCACAGCTCTTAAAAAAAAGAATTTCTAATTCATAGAGAAACTCACAAATATCTTGGCTTTTCCTTATGAGGAAAGCACAAACAGTAAAAGTAGCGTTTATGGGGAAATTACTAGGGCAATTTTATTTTTTTCTAAAACAGATGGTAGATACTAAAAGCCAAGCTCAGTATCAGGAAAGCAAACTGGTGAGAATTGCATTTGGGATTATGGAAGAGCTTTTGGCTGATCATCTTTATTTGTTTTTAATCAAGTGTCATTACATTACCATTATTAAAAAAACCCAAAGTACACGCTGTGGAAAAGTACAGTAACATTTTCTAACCTGAAAAAAAAGAGCCTTAATTGCTTTAACTGGTGTTTCTTGTACATGCGGAGAAAGAAAACATAGTCTTTGTGTTTGATAAATAATAGTACAAAAAGCAGATTATATGGAAAAAATGGTATAATGAGTGTATTTTATCAATCATTTGCTGCCCATTAAAATGTTAAATCGTATCGTAGCACTTGCAAATGCTTTGTATGTATGAAAAGCCTTGTCTTTGGAGTGGAATGGAGTCTTTTCTTTTACTTGGGGGGAAAGAACTGAAATTGCGAAGTAAAACGTTTTGCCTGTAGCTTGTCAGGCAAAAAAATAAATAAATCAGGGAAGTATAGAGAGGCTGGTGGGATTTTCAGAGTGAAATTGTGATAGAAAAGAGAGACACTCAACTGAAAATTTTCGAAAGAGATGAGGAGAGTGAAAGAATAACTGCCTCACTTGAGTTTGTTGTTGCATACTTGCTTCAGTGTTACAGAGCTGTAAAAAAACTGATAAGCCAGAATAAAAATAGGCCAGTTGAGTTTTATACGTTTGCTTCACTACAGGATGTAGTGGCTCAATAGTTAAAAACTTTTTTTTTTTTATCAATAGGTAATAATGCTTCTCTATTACTCCTCTTTTGAGTTAGACATGTGGGAGAATCTGACAGTTTGTAAGGACAGCTTTTACCCTAGACCACGCTTTGAGTCCAGGAGGCAGTTGTTTCTACAGCAAAGAACGCTGATGTGGTCTGAGCTATGCTTGGAATACTCCGATAGCTTTACTTTGCGTCCTGACAGTCTCCAAATCCTGTTGTTGCTGTTGGGCTTCTCTGTTAGATACAGTCTCTTGCAAAGGGGCTTCCTTGTGCTCTCCTGTACGGATCAATCTATTGTGTGCACTTGTAAATTATTAACTGTCAGGACCAGATCCTATAGAAGCTTGGGACGGGGGTTTGTGTTGCCACTAAATGTAACGTAACAAAAATATCTGTATCTGCCAGGAATGTGTTGGTCAACTTAATGCTCTCTCTCCTCCCCTCTGCCTCTTCATGGTATGGCAAAACTAAATATAAACTGTTAGGTTTCTGCGTAGTTCCTGCAAGGTCGTTAGAATCAGCCTGTGGCTACTTCTAAAGCACATTTCTTTTATAAATAAATTACAATAAATCTTTCCTCTCCTAGCTTGACGCTTGTTGTCCTGGGTATGATGTTTCGAATCAATTTCAGTTCTTGCTCTTTTTCCAGTATTTTCTTAAGGGTTAAAAGAAGGAAAATATTATGTGATGGTCATTGACTTAAAGAATAAGGAAAACAACCAACCTGTCTGCATTTTCTTTAATCTTGTGACAGGACCTGTCAGAGAAACCTAGGATATCTATGTATCCTTAAAAGAACATTCACAGATACATTAAATAATAAATATCAGCATCTTCTCTGATATAGTTTATTCATAAATTAGGCCCAGTGCCAACATCATTTATTTGTTTCCCCCAAATAAATCTTTCCACAGGTGTGTAAGAGAGAATCTCTTTCACAGCCTACAGCTGCTTCTCAACTCATTTATTGATTTCTGGAGTTGAAGGAGAGGAAAAATAATATTTCATAAACAGAATATTTATATGTAAGGGGGCTTTAATAATTAAGAGAACATTTTCTGTGTTGATTTGTACTGAAATTTCTTGACTAAGTTCTACCAAAAGGAGTATTGACTTGTCATCTTAGCTTGATAAATTTAATTCTGATGTTTTATATCTGAAGTCCCTACAAAACCAGGGATTTCCAGAAGCTTGTAAGTGAAAAACAGTTGGATCTCTTAGCCAAAGTGGCTTACTCTGATTATTTCTTGACAGTTTTTTATTTTTTCATTCTTATCACATGAAATAGAAAATAATCACTCTTTTATTAACTTATTAACTCTTACCTTACACAGTTGTACAACTGCATACCATTCATATTTCAGACATTCTCTATATGATTAATTAGTGGTGATATTGCTACTGTAACTGCTGGAAAGTGGACAAGAAACCAAAAGACCCTTTTCAATACAACAAAACAAACTTCTCGGTAAGGGTTGTCTTATATCTCTTACTGGATGAAATTTTAGGGGCACTGCTTGGTAAACAGTCTTAATTATCAGTGAATTAGAGTAGATATTAAATTAACTAGTCTGAAAAGCTAGATCCATTAGAAATCTAGTATTTTGCGATAGAATATCCAAACTACATTTTCTTAATTAGAAAGGAGGAAGATTTATTTCAACAAGAAATTATAGCGTATATCATTCTTGCCTTAGTGCCTACCACATTCAAACCACAGGGACCTTTCCACAAACTGAGGAGAAGGGGAGAGAAAGTGGCAATTTTGTACCTGCAGTATTTGCTTGTTGCTCAAAGGTGTGGAAAAATAGGACATTATCATTCCTTCTGTACAGACGACACCGGGAATTTCAGACCTTCTGTAAATATTTGCTCTTTGCTGTAGCTTTACTTGGTTATTTTAATTACAACAAAGCAAATACGGAGTGCAGAACTTTTAATATAATCTGCCTTTTGTAGCTTTTGTTACGTTGTCTTGTAGTAAGACCTGTGGAGTGGTACTCACATTTCTGAAAGAGAAACAGTTATTTCATCTTCAGCCTGATGTTTAAACCATAAATGCACAAATCAGGGGAGGTTTAGGCTGGATATCAGGAGGAAGTTTTTCACAGAAAGGGTCATTGGGCACTGTCAGAGGCTGCCCAGGGAGGTGGATTCACCTTCCCTGGAGGTGTTTAAGGCACGGGTGGACAAGGTGTTGGGGGACAGGGTTTAGTGTTTGATAGGAATGGTTGGAATGATCCAGTGTGTCTCTTCCAACTTGGTGATAGGAAGTTTTTCACAGAAAGGGTCATTGGGCACTAGCAGAGGCTGCCCAGGGAGGTGGTTGATTCGCCTTCCCTGGAGGTGTTTAAGGCACGGGTGGACAAGGTGTTGAGGGACAGGGTTTAGTGTTTTATAGGAATGGTTGGAATGATCCGGTGGGTCTCTTCCAACTTGGTGATTCTATGATTCTATGAAATGATGCTTCATTAACAGGAAAATAACACACAATGTTATTTCCAAGGTGCAAACTGTTGGTTTGTATATATATGAAGGAATATTTTATGCTGTACAGTGGAATAGCTATTTAATATTTTCAAAATGTTCAGAATTTGTGTGAAGACTTTTAAAATATAATATTAAATCATTAAAATTCTACTATACACCACAGTACAAAAAGGATCTAAAGCTACTGGGGAGCATCCAGAGGGTGCCACAAAGCTGGTGGAGGGCTTAGAGGGGAAATCATAGGAGGAGGGGCTGAAGTCACTTGGTCTGTTCAGCCTGGGGAAGAGGAGACTTAAGTGAGATGTTATTGCAGCCTGCAGCTTCCTCACAAAATGAGGAGGATCAGATGCTTATCTCTTTGCTCTGGTGACCAGTGACAGGACTTGAGGGAATGGCAGGAAGATGTGATAGGGGAAGAGTAGGATGGATATTAGGAAAAGGTTCTTACTCGAGGGTAGTGGAGCCCAAGAACAGCTCCCCAGGGAAGCACTCACAGTGCCAAGGTTGACAATATTCCAGAAGCATTTAGTCAACACCCACAGACACACGGTGTGAATGCTGGGGTTGTCCTGTGCAGGGACTGGAGTTAGACTTGATTCTTGCAGGTCCCTTCCAACTTAGGCAATTCTATGATTCAAACTGGAAAAATGAATTAGTGCTTTACTTTACAAGGTCACTTTTACGCACAGCAATGTCACATTCAGTACTGTCTAGTTTATCTTGGCCTTGCTGTTAATATGTCTTATTTTATAAACTTTTTTTTTTTAAAAGACCCCCACAGCTGCCTTGTTTTAAAAACCAAGATCTTATTCTTGACAGTTAATCAATAAGTAACAAACGAAAAGTAATAAAGTACAACTTGAGAAATATTGTTGTTATTTGTAGCCTGAGGCTAGGGCTTGCCAGTATGTTAAGATCAATCAATCTTCCTCCTTAAATTGAACTTGCATCCGAATCACCAAATCTGTAAATGTACCATATGCAGAGTGTTGTGCTGGTGGCAGACGGTGAACAAGGACAGGGGGGAAAGATGGTGATGTTTTCTGGATCTCCTAAAAATGGGGGAAAGCAAAAGGAGAGAGAAAACCTGGACTAAAGATGAGAAATATCGGAGTGAGGCAGTCAGTTTTATGATAAGGGAATTGCAAGTGCTCTGAATGCACACCAGTCGATTCAGCTCAGTGCCACATCTCTTTGTGCAAGGGCAGAATGATGAACAAACAAGCAGGCATTCTTAGTCCTGGTCAGGGTGATTCTGCTATGTGGAAAAAAGAATAATGAATTCAATGTTGGGAAGAGGCGTTTCTGATACAGCATCATTCACTTCTCACAGTGAATAAGAAAACATGGTTTTGTGAGGGTCATTGTTGTGTGTTTTTTGTTTTTTTTTTTTGCAAAGGACAGGGAGAAGGGGCAACAGAAGTTTGAAGCTGATGTTTGGAAATTAAAAACTTGCCTGCACAACTTGCTCGCACGCTATTATATTGCAAATACCTTTGAGCTGCTTTCCCCAGTTAGATGGCAAGTGAATTGCTTTTCACAGCCCTGCCCTTTAACAGCTATTCCTGGGCTTTGTGTGCAGTCTCACTCTCGCTGCTGATCTCAGTTGCTAAAATTAATTAGGATATAAACACACCTAGAAAGACTGTAGAGCTTCATTTGTGCCTGCAACATAAAACAGAACATTTGGCAATGTTAATCGAGATGATAAAAAGGTTTGTAAGACATCAAGATCTCTTCAAGTCAGTCTCCTCCTTGGTTTAATGGCACAGTAAATGCTTGCTTTTCTGGATATGATTATAGTTTTAAACAATAAAGAGTGAGCAAATTCCATTATCTTATGTCAAGGAACCCTCCAGAGAAGATAAAAATGCAGTTAATAAACAAGATTACTTTCCAATGGCAATTGCTCCACAATAAAAAATTCACTTTCTAACCTCCTATTTGAGGATGATAATCAGTTAATCAGTTCAGTCCCATCTGAGTTGCTGGCAGCAGTTTTTCCCTCCCATTGGGACAAAAGTAAACACAAGGTTTCTGTTGAAGTAAAAGAAGAAAGGAAGCAAATACTAGACCTGCCTTATTTCATTTGGAAGTGATTGCTGTAGGCAATTATGCACCTGCAGCACGGATCCTGTTAACAAGCAGCATCAATAGCCTACACTGAGTCTATTGAGCCTTTTTTCTTTAAAGGAGGTTGAAATACTACGTTTGTGTGTACGTACCAAAGGACGAAATAATTTCCATGTTCAGTGATGGGCAGGTCATTGTTGTGTGTTTTTTGTTGGTTAAGTATTAATCCAGTATATGCTTCAGTGTCACCTGGCATCAGTCACTCCTAAATCAGTTTGCCTTTGGGAGCGCTGGCAAAATATAAAGGTCTTGCTTTCCCTTCATACGGGATCTTGCTTTTCATTGCTAATTTGGTAATTAATAATAGATCAATTACTGCTGTGGTGTTTTCCCCTAATTCCCTGTTATGCTGCACCGCCTGTGTGTTTCCTCCATAGAACATTTGCTTTGTAGTAAGCAGAAGGCACTCATCTCAAAATGAGTAGTCAATGTCTGGTTTGTATTTTTTTTTTTCTGAAAGTATAAGAATATCCCAGTAACAGTGATTTTCACGTTGATAACAATTTAGTTTCTACATTTTTTGAGACATTTGAGTATTTGATGGTTTATGAAAATGTGTGTAGATTATGTTTCTCCCCCTCATGTTCTGCAGAAATACTTTTGTGCTCTATTTATCTTATTTTCTTCTTAGCCTTGTAATGCTCCTAGATGTTCTGAAAGCAGACTTGATCTGACATTCAAGCATAGCTGTAGCTGGAATTATCACATTCCAGCTTTTTCATTTTTACTCCTTTTGCCTAAGATTAAATATCTTTAGGAAAGGAGATTATTCATGTTATCCTAGAGAAAGTTATTTGGCATGAACCCCCATCATGCTTCAGTGCCTATGTTAGCTCCACTTCTTGTTACTGCAGTGATTAATCTAAATAGAAAAGAAAATCAACCTAGTGCATTCAGAATAAGTCTTCATGACCTCGCCGCTGCAAGGACAGATCATGGAAGGGGTGTAGGGTCTTCATATTAGAGGCTAGCGTGCTGTCAGTATTTTAAAAAGATAGTTAGGGTGAAACAGGTAATGAAGGTATTGCTGGTTTAATGGTAATATCAGTGATCATAAAATCGATCTTGGAAAAACCTTGCATGAACCAGCTGCGAAAGAATTAATAAGTATTATAATATTTAATGAGAAGTTTGGTACTGTAAAACTTGGAGATTATCTAAGGAGCCTGATGTTTTGGATGTCAAAAAATGTAGCTGATAAGTGTGGTGCGATATGTTTAGCTGTCTGTCAAGTCTTTGACTTAGTATTGCCATAAATTATTCTTAAATAGGGTGAAACCAAGATACATACTCACTAGATGAAAAGTATTTTTTAAAAAAGGTCATATCACTACTTACCGTGACATTTCAACAGCAATGAGGAATTGTCCCGGCAGAGTTTATTGAATTTGTGGCTGGTTTGGAAGACACCTGACTGGGTGATACCTTTATTTCTGTTATTTTCAATAATTTCTTTCTTCTCAAAGATGAAGTTTGAAGCCTTACTTTGTGTATCTAGTTAGAATATACTAATACATAAAGGACTGATCTCTAAAACTGCAATTGCAAAATATACAGATTTAATACTATTGCTAGTTGTTTGGAGCACAAATCGGATGGTCATTTTTGAAAATTCGGCTTAAATTACAAAAATGGAAAACATCTTGTCTTGACATTTTGGATCCGCTTGGCCTTGTATTAATCCTCCTCTTTTGTTTCTGTTTCTGACTTTACAAGTTGAACCTGAAGCAGACACAGTCATTCCTATACCTAGGTTTCATTTCCTATAGTTACAATATTGATCTCTTTTCTCTAGAATAACTTACTCTGCANAAATCATTCTGTGATTCTATGACCGACATGTTTCCATAACATAAGCTCCTATTCTTTCTCCAAAACTACTTAGTTGGCGTTAAACTAGCTTCTTTTAGTATTTGAAATTAAAGCTGACCTGCTGGCAAGAATGTANTAAAGGACTGATCTCTAAAACTGCAATTGCAAAATATACAGATTTAATACTATTGCTAGTTGTTTGGAGCACAAATCGGATGGTCATTTTTGAAAATTCGGCTTAAATTACAAAAATGGAAAACATCTTGTCTTGACATTTTGGATCCGCTTGGCCTTGTATTAATCCTCCTCTTTTGTTTCTGTTTCTGACTTTACAAGTTGAACCTGAAGCAGACACAGTCATTCCTATACCTAGGTTTCATTTCCTATAGTTACAATATTGATCTCTTTTCTCTAGAATAACTTACTCTGCATTTTTTTCTGTGCCTGGGACTCTGTGTGACAATAGGGGACTAGAAGGAGAGAGGAGAGCTAATGCAGACTAGGTAGTCCTGCTATGTTCAGAAAAATTGCTCAACATGTGAATGGAGCTCCTGGGCTGACAGAAGAGAACCCTTTTGTCAAGGCTTGACTGGATTGTCAACTGTGATGTTGCTGCTTGAAGTCAGAGGTCTCCTCCTTTTCTGGAGGTGTCCAAGGCCGGGTTGGATGAGGCCTTCAGCAACATAATCCAGTGGAAGTTGTCCCTGCCCATGGCAGGAGGGTTGGAACTGGATGATGTTTAAGGTCCCTTCCAACCCAAATCATTCTGTGATTCTATGACCGACTTGTTTCCATCACATAGGCTCCTATTCTTTCTCCAAAACTACTTAGTTGGTATTAAACTAGCTTCTTTTAGTATTTGAAATTAAAGCTGACCTGCTGGCAAGAATGTAAGAGACTTGATAGAAAAAAAAAATACCAGACTCACTGCTAGTAATTATTTAGAGCTGCTTGTCATACAACAGATAACACAATCCATTCCGACTTGTTCATACAGAGCATTTGCTGTCATTGTGTTAAGGTCCTTAATGAAAAATTCACCCTAATCCACAGGTAGGCACTCCAAATTCAGTGAAGTACTGCACACAACCTTGCTGTAGTACTTAAGGCTAAAAAGACTCCTGCAAGAGCAGGGATCTGGAAACAAGCTAGGGAGATTTTCTCAACTAGCTTCCAGGGTATTAAGAGAAGTCTGAGCCTGGAGTGGAAATAGTTTTGTAATGCAGCCATCAGCTGGTGCCTGTGAGTCTCTGCCTCCGTTTTTCTCTTCAACTGACTATTTCAATCTGGTACTGGAAGGCTTATTTCAAATTGAAGGCTAGTTTTTTTCATGACGAGGCCTTCAGGACAGCAGTATGGGTTTGCTTCACGCAGGGTCCTTTTCCTCTATGCCGTGGTGGCAGAAAGTATAAAGGTTGAAACACCCTGTTAATTTTAGCTTCAGGAGTTATTCCTACATGCAGTCAGTGTAACTTCTGTGTGCGTTCTTGCTTAGGTAATTTTGCTTGTGCTCCCAGTGTGCCAAAAGCTTTAGTTCCTCGTAATAATGACATTTCTACTGTGAAGAGCTGAGATTGCATAGCAGTGGAGTTATGGGATGCTGGGAGATATCTCTACTACACTTGTTTAATTTAAAAGAAAATGCCTCCCAAAATCAAGTGTGTTATTTCCACCTAGGAATTCAACACCAGGATTGAAAAGACTTTTTAAGGATTTCTACCAGTTGTATGCATTCTGGAGGCCAAAATGGCATCGCAGCAACTTCTTGCCATCCACAAGTTTCTATGTTCTCAGCAGCATCTGGTCACAGCTGTAACACGCTGAAGGACAATGGCTTCTGCAGATAAAGTTAAAAGAGGCATCTATAAGATCCTTCACAATGATGGCATTTTTTTGCGAGACTAACAGGAGTAGAGAAGTCAGTAAAAACCTCTTTTGAGTTAGCAGATGCCTCTGTAGTCAACAACACGCTGTTGTTATATTTAGAGTGTTCTTTCAAGTAACAACCCACCGTATTGATTTATTTTAAACAAATGCATTCAATTAAGTCAATGCATTTTTCTTTCACCTCCCACTTTCCTTGAAGTTAGACTGACTTGTATGACACACGGTTACTTTTATTAGCAGATCATAAAACGTGTATTCGAAGGAAAAGTGATGCTTCCATTCCAGAAGCGCTTAAGCGTCCTGTGAACAAAATGGAGCTGGAGTCTTGGTCACCATTAAAATAACTCTGCCTTAAGACCGATAAAGAAATTCCCAAACAAGGTGAGTGATTATCCCAAAATAAGGAATTCTTATGAAGATATGTGCTTGTTTAAAGCTGTAGTCACGTAAGCGTTATGCTGCACTTTGCTTTCTATTCCAACTTCTATAACCTCTTCTGAACTAATTCCCAGACCTGTTAGGTGTTCAGCCATAGTGAATAAAATGTAGCTGGTGTTGCATGTGAGATCTAGCCAATTATACAAAAACGTGAACAAAAGAAGCACAAGAACACAAAAAGTGTTCAAGCATCCATTATAAATTCTTCCCATTTCCTTTTAAAATGTCAAGTACAAAATATACATTTTTACATGCAAATAACACTGGGGTGTTGTTGCTAATACACTCCTGAAATTACATTTTCTTAGCATGACCTTTCTTGCTAACAATAACTTACATTTTAATTAAATCCGTGGTCATTTTCATTTCATGCCAAATATTCCCATGCCATATATTACCAAACTTTCATGTCAGGAAAGTAAGCTTAAAGGTCACAGGCTTAAATAGTTGAGTTACAATTTTTTAGCAGTGCATGAAAGAAATTACACGTATGTACTACCCCTACAGGGTTGTAGAAGAAAGGTTTTTTGGCTTAAAACACCCTCGCTTTCATGGAATTATACATTGTCCTAATTTGGAAGGGACCATGAGGATCATTTAAGTTCAAATCCTGTCCCCGTATAGGACAACCCCAACATTCACACTATNTTTGGCAAGGTTTTAACTCGAGTGAAATACTGTTTCTGTCTTTGCTGTTTGGTACTTACAGGCTTAGTGCTGCTTCACTAGCACCTAAGGCTACTTTGTCCTAGTAATTAAGAAGCACATTCTGAGTTTCTTTCCTAGGAAAAAAAATTTGTGACAGCTGCACATTTAAAAGTAGCGGGGCAGATTGCATCCTGGTGTAAGCGATTACAATCTGGTGAAAAGTCAGTTGGGGCTTTTGAGGGGACAGTCTTATTCAGATGTAGATAGTACATCAATCTGTCAGGAAATTCAGGCTTCTTCATGCATAGATGCTACTTTTACTGTTGAAGGGTCTCTCTGAGATGAATCCATAATGTCACTTTGAGTGCATTCCCTGAAGGAAGGAGATACGGAAGATGCGTAATGAGAACCTGCCCAGCTCCCTTTCCCCAGACAGACACACTCTTTTTGCTTCTGTGCTGCCACAGACATCCTATCAGTTATTGCTGTGATTTAGCAAATAAGATTCTCTGAGCTCTAGGAAACCCTGACATCAAAACTTACTGGGTTTTCTCTGTAGGTTTCTTCATGGTCTTTTTTTTTTAATATTGTTTCATTATGCATTCTCAATTCTCACCCCAGCTCTGAGCTCAGTAGCAAGTTGATAATTTAGACACCCATGGAGCATAAGGAACAAAGATGCATTTTAGAATTAGGTCTTGGCAGCTCTGCCTCCCTGCTGGAACTCACAACATTTCTTAAAGACTGTCTAATCCTTCAGGTTAGCTCCTGCGTATCAGATGGAGAGCTTGGACTTTGCTTTTGGCATTGAAATAGTCGCAGGCTTTGAAGTAGACTAGAGCTAGAAACTCTGTTTTAAGCTTTCTGTTAATTGACTTCTAGCTTTGAGACATACGCAAGCTGTGAAGTTCTGTGTAGGTGTTTGCAGAGTCTTGGAAAGAAAACATATTATATTTAGTTCTGGCTCCAGAGAGACACAAAACAATACAGATCTAGACTTTTGTTTGGCTGGTTACACTGCAGCCGGGAAGCTGCTTGGAAAAGACTTTTTGACACTGACCTCAGGGATGAATAGAGATTGAAGGAGAGAAAGAATGAGCTCCTGGAGGCAGAGGATCTTTGCCATAATTACTTCACTGTTTATTGGCCTTTTAATAGTACGTTGACAGCCATGGTTGTCTTGTATTATATCAAGTTAATATGCTACAGTTGCCGTCTGCTAGTATAGCAGAATGACAAATTAAGAAAGAAGTAGAAACATCTATCATGTCTGAGAAGAATAAACGCCTTTCTTGGGGTTTTAACAGCAATAAAGCTTGGATGGAGGGGTTTTTAGGTATCAAATGAGTTTATTATATGGCTGAGTTCCATTCCTTACAGTGTCTTGGGCATTACAAGTGCAATTCTATAAATACTCTGTAACACTGACTTCAATGATAGATGACGTGAGGACGGGTGACTTTACAGTATGATCTCCTGCTGCGTCTTCGTGATGCTGACAAGCTGCATTTACAAGCCATGTTCTCAAAATCTACAGCAAGTGCTTTTTGTGAAGGAAATGTCTTCCTCAAGCATTAGTAACAGAAGAGGCTGTAGTTTGCTGCTATGGCAGGATCTTTAGAACCTTTCTGAGGGCTCACCAGGAATTAACTTGAGAAATTCTTCACCTCAATTATTATCTAATACAAAGCCAGAGCCAAAACCAAACNTAAACAGGAAAAAAAAAAACAGTGACATGTCCACAGCAATTCCCTTACTTATGATAAGCGAATCATCAGCCGGGGGAAGAAGATAAGCAATGAACTGTATACCACCGAGCTCTGGATAACTAGAAGCAGTTTTTGATCAGCCTGAGCACTTGCTTCACATCAGTGCATCTCTAAATAAAGTAAGAAACGATCCCATGGCACTGTGTTTATAAAAAGAAAAACATAGAGGGGGGAAAAAACCAAAACAAACAAGCAAGCCAAGAGCATTATCCTGCGGTTGCATCCAGTCATGTGAATGGAAGCTTAACAGTTTAATTAAGCTTGTTTGTGGGCTGTCTCTTGATACTCATGAGCTTAGAAGGAAGGCTCCTTCTTACTTACTATCTGGACTAACTGAAAAATTTTCAAGAGCAGTTTGGCTTCTGACCCAGGATTCTAATGCATCTCTTCAAATATCTGCAATGCCTGTAAAAAGGAAATTTAAGATGGAAATTCTTCTATTTGCCATAAGCATAGAATTGCTAGTTAAACTCCCCCCGGAGCTTGCAGGCTTAGGATGCAGCGACACGGCACTGGCTTGAGTGGTTTCTGTGTTCCCAGGTATAGCTGCTGTGTCTAATAAGAGGTTTGGATGAGAAATGAAGTAGGAAGAGGAAAAACCTGCTTTTTCTCTGGTAAAGCGGCAGCTGGAGAATAAGTGGAGCATCCTATATAAGCACTTATTCTAATGAGTAACACAAGTTTGTTAATGAGTAATGCATGTGAAATGCCTCTGCTGTTTTACAAACTCTGAGTGGCCTGCAGACAGAGCCCTATAAAATATTCACTTAGGCAGGTGAAAATTTGCCTGGCCATAAATTGCTACACTAATTAGATTTTGAAAGGTGTTTTTAACCTTTTCCACCTTATCAGAAATAGTGAGGATCTGAATCTCCATTACATAAAGCAACTTCACACTGGTTTTAGTGCCACCAATTCTGTTTAGGTGAACCGATGTGGCAGAATAGAGAAACAAGGGAGAGAAAGGGTTGTGAAGGGATAGGATGGTTTCCAAAAATATGTCTCCTTGAAACCAGCAGTTCATATCAGGTGAATTTCTTGGTTATTCAGCACTCCATGCTGAATAGCATGATCTTGTGTGCTATGTTTCCTCTTTCTTTGATACTCAAGAAAAAAATAATTATGAATATAGTGAGACTTCAATTAAGATCTCACAACATGACACAAAAAAGTCACCTTGTGTGTCTTCGAATTGCTAAATGAGAGGAGGGGTTTGGAGGTCTGACTCCATATAAAATGCTAGAAATTAAGCAGCTTTGACAGGAGCAAGGGAAAAAAGAATGTAATTGCTTGTACATGTCATTCTGCTGCCTCATCACAAGTGTCTGTGTGGTGGTTTTAGACTGTGCTGGGTCCTTTCACCTTCATGGGTAGAGAAAGAGGTAGGTTGCCAAAAGCAGTTGCTCTTGGCAATGCTAGATTTCCTACTGAAAGGAACAGCAAGAAAGAGGCAGGTTCAAGAATTGCCTGAGGCCAGCTGATCGGAAAAGGTAACTAAACAATTTTATAAACTCTGAGATGCTGAAGAAACTAAGCGGGATCCTTACAATAGGTTATAAACTTTGTTATTTTGTGACTCTGAATAGCAGGAAAGATTAGGCTTATTTTCTTAAGCTTAATATTTTTTCAAAGATTAGGTGGAAATATCTTTGGGACATCTAACTTGTAATCTGTGCATTCCCAGGATTCCGTAAGAGAACTGCTGAGTCTGAAAGTCCTAGATTTAAGTGCATTTTCAACAAAAGCAGATCTGTTAGATCTGACCAGGCTACAAGACACCATTTTCCCCTGTTATCTCAAACCCATATGTATTGTAGGTTTTAAAAAATGCCACGTTGCCAAAACAATTCACAATGCCTTGCAATCTAAACCAAAATGAGGGATCAGTCAGAGGGTCAAAACTTGAGGCCCTAGAGTTTCCAAATGTAGGAATTAGACAAATGTTAGTGTTGTTAGGCACTGGAACAGGTTGCCCAGGGAGGTGGTTGACTCACCTTCCCTGGAGGTGTTTAAGGTGCAGGTGGATGAGGTACTGAGAGGTACGGTTTAGAGAGTGGTGGGAATGGTTGGACTCGCTGATCCGGTGGGTCTCTTTCAACCTGGTGATTTTATGATTCTATCATTTATGATTCTATGAATTAACTTTCTCCTAGCCCTTCCAGCCTCCTTGCTGGAGAAAGACCAAGACCCAATATCTCTCAGAGCTGCCACTACTCCCTGGACCTGCAAGGTTTAGAAAGCCCGTGAAGTCAGACCTGACTAAATAGTGTTGGAGTCCAGGTTCTATGTGACAGGTTCCTGGTGTGATTAGCAGCCCTGGGCACTGAAAACTCCATTCTAAGAGCACTCTGCCTGATACGGCTGTCTTTGACTTCTCAACTATTTTGTAGCCAACCACCTTCAGTCTTTCAGGCAAAGAATTACACATTATAGAATGTACATCTCAAAAAAGCCTATCAAACAACTGTCATTTCTGTTTTATTTCTCTCATTTCAGAGCTGCAGAAGTATCCATGTCACAGGAAAGGATGCTGCGTGCGGGCTTGGGTAACACAGGTGAAGCAGTATGGAGGAAGGATTTCTTGTTCCCCTAGTAGACAACACAGCAGCTGCTTGGTAAGGCTGTTCGGTAAGAATGTATAAACAAAAAAACCTCATGCACAGCTTTCCACAGTCCTTACTATTTTTTTCCTGTTTATAAAAGAAATTATTAAAATGCCAGTAAACACCAACAAGCCACCTGATATTCTATCCTTACTCCAACAGGAATTAAAGCCCAATGTTTCAAAGGAAGGTGAAACAAGTTCATAATGTATGCAAAGCCCTCCACATCTGCAGCATGCAGGGAGTGTGTCCTCTCTCAGATGGTGATCATTCTTTTAGCACGGTAACCTTTTTCAGGCAAGAATATCTGCGAGTGCCTTGAAGCGTGAGGAACATTTATGGATCTACATAAATGCATAATAATAATAGTCAGCGCCCTTAGCCATGAGATTTGATAGACCTTATAATTTAATCTTAACTAGTGCAGTGTGTCTGCAGACAGTATTCTTTCTTTACATATTCACAATCCTACTGCTCGCCACAAAATATCATGCCGTAGAAGTTTTAGTATCCTTCAAAAGGCAGAATGCAGTAAGAGTCACCTTTCCACACAAATAAATATTCTAGTTGTAATAAAGAGAAGTATAGAGGGAAGTAAGGACAACTGCAGTTTTGTATCGTTACAAAAAGACTCCAGTTCCAGGCGTATTTATTCCCTTTTCAAGAGTGTTGTCTGCTAAGAAAAGTTAACCATCAAATTCTTTTTCTTAGTGTGATGCTTCCAATCTGTTTGAGTGTATTTCAGATTCACCTTCTGGTGATACCAGAATTTTGCTTAAGATTGTTTTTTTTGCCTCACGCCTCTTCCCTCTGTTTCTTGTAGAAATACTAAACAAAGATAAATTTGTAAAATGATAGAACGAGACCCAGTTTTTACTGGATAGATTGTCACTAAATTACATCTGAGCAGAAAAATATCCATTTCTGCAGAATCATGTCAACATATATTTGCCAAATTTGCAGTCGCTTATTGCGTAAACCTGCTGTTGTTCTCTTAATGAAACCAAAGTTTGAAATTCAGGTTGTTTGAGAATGGAGGAAATATGATTTAAAAAATCTTATAGTATTCCTCAAAGGGATGTTATTAAAGGAGACATTTTAGTAGCTACTATTTAGAAGTTTCTATTTCCATTTTGGCTTATCAGTGTCAATACTTTCCGTTTTGTTGTGTGCAGAAATTGTGTTTATTTAAGTGTGTGTCCATGCTTGAACAAACGTTGCTATGTGTTAAATGGGTGATAGGTAACTCCCTGCTCTGCAAATGCACCTGCAGAGCCTCTTATTTACACACAAAATTGAAGATGACTAGTAGGTAGGATTTTTGTGTAGAATTGATAAGGGAAAAGCAGTCCTTTTCCTTCTACCAAGACTGTAAATGTGCTGGAATTTTCTCTCTATTTTTTAATTGTCATAAATGCAGTCAGATCAGAATATTGTTTATTTCCGGCCTTACGTTAGCAAGGTACTTCAGTATGCATTTATTTTTTAAATACTGGAGTATTTATTTTTCAAATACAGGTCCTTAAGCACCTCACCAAAATAGAGCTGAAGATGCTGCTATGATAGGTATGGTATTGTTTGAGGAGGCAAATCTAAGACTGACAGCAACTGTATTTTGATTCTCCCTTTTTTTCTCCAGCATGTTTCTGTATCAAGCATAGATTCATGGAATAACCAGGTTGGAAGAGACCCACCAGATCATCGAGTCCAACCATTCCTATCATTTTACATGTCAGACGTGTTCTGCTAAGGAGTTTTAGCCTAACAGTTATCAACTGTCTCAACAGGAAAAAGAGATCAAATCTATTGATTTTAGAAGATGCAGCCTCAAATCTCTATATTAAAACAAACAAAAAAATATATATTCTGTGGCATTGGTACAATATTTAGAAAAACATGTTAAGCTGAAATCTAAAGGACAGAAATATCTCAAGTACATCTTTATAGCAAACCTGAAATTATTCAAAACTGAATATTCACTGAATATATGACCCTTCACAGAAAGGGTCATTAGGCACTGGAACAGGCTGGCCAGGGAGGTAGTTGATTCACCTTCCTTGGAGGTGTTTAAGGTGCAGGTGGATGAGATACTGAGGAGCGTGGGTTAGAAATTGGTGGGAATGGTTGGACTCACTGATCCGGTGGGTCTCTTCCAACCTGGTGATTCTTTGATTATTTCTCCTTCAATATGATAATGGTAGCATCAGTTTGCAGTTTTCTGACTTAGAGAAGCAGTTCAGGGAGAACGGCATCTTGCCTTTCAGTCACCTTCTTGTGGACATAAAGAGCAAAAATAACTCTTTCTTGAGCTTGCTTTCGTGTGCACTCCTCCTTTTGCCTCATTAATAATTTATGTTAATGTATTATTAAAAGTGAGTTTCTTTTTCATCTAAAGCTTGTTTATGATTATATTTATAAAACACATTTCCTTAGTAGGTTGCTTTCTCACTTAACACAGAGGAAGAATGTGATGCTGTAAAGTTGAGCCACGGAGTCAGACGTAGTTGTGAGAAGTAGTTGGTGCTGAATGTTTTGGATCAAATGAGCCAGCCAGCAACAATCATAGAATCATAGAATCACCAGGTTGGAAGGGACCCACCGGATCATTGAGTACAACCATTCCCACCAATCTCTAACCCATGACCCTCAGCATCTCATCTGCACCTTAAACACCTCCAGGGAAGGCGAGTCAACCACCTCCCTGGGCAGCCTCTGCCAGTGCCTAACGACCCTTTCTGTGAAGAATTTTTTCCTTATGTCAAGCCTGAACCTCATCATCTTAGTTCATCAATAGTATCTTCCATGTGTCTCTGGATTCAGAGAATATTGTTGCATAGAATTCTGTCTCTCTTCTGAAATTGGTCTTTGCAGTCAAAAGCTTTCTGATTGTTCTAGAACTGAGGCTGAAAGACAGAGGAATAATATCACAGCATTGCAGTTTATTCTTGAAACCTACTGGTTTTGTGTTTCCTTGGCTTGGTGGTGAAAACAGTATGATCAATAAGCAGTCTGGAAATAGGTGACAAGTAACCACTGACAGATGCAAAACAGGTCTTATGACTCATGTTGCTTCCACTTTGAGAGCACTGTGCTGTAAGAGAACTTGTTAGTATGTGCTTACATGGAACAGAAAGGGGACTCATTTGAATAACATTAGCATTGTAGTAAGGGAGCCAGCCCTATCACACTCTAGTAACACTGGATGTCTGAGAGGCAGCATACAGAATGCAATCCTGAAAAGATTTTACATTAAAGTAGAGCTGTGCCTTTAGATCTGCTCTCATTACCTGGAAAGGGGTTGGTAGTGCTTGTGCAATCGCTGCTCAGCATTCTCCCTCATGAGAGACTGGATGTACAAAAACCACCCTCAGATCATCCCAGACGTGTGACAGTTGTTTCCAGTTATTTCAGATAATATTTGTAAAATAGCCTCTTTTCAGTTCTCTGGAGACAATGACTTTTTTCACATTTGAAGAGTTAGTTACAACTATACGTGTTACTGCTGTCTTCAAGAAGCCTGAGTAGCAATAGGGAGAACTAATATGCTGGTCAGTAAGGTGGTTCTGCATTTTCCTTGAATACTGTGAATGAACTAGAAATCTATTTTAGAAATAGATTGGCCTCTTCTCCCAAGTGACAGGGGACAGGACAAGAGGGAATGGCCTCAGGCTCCACCAGGGGAGATTTAGGCTAGAGATTAGGAGGAAGTTTTTTTACGGAAAGGGTCATTGGGCACTGGAACAGGCTGCCCAGGGAGGTGGTTGATTCGCACTCCCTGGAGGTGTTTAAGGCATGAGTGGACAAGGTCCTGAGGGACATCGTTTAGTATTTGATGGGAATAGTTGGACTCCATGATCCGATGGGTCTCTTCCAATCTGATGATTCTATGATTCCATTCTGGCGTGGAAATTAGAAAGTCTTTTCTTTCTCTTTCTGCCAAAGCATATATTCAGGTCATTTAATTTCTCTTATCCTGTCATTGACAGAGGGCGTTAAGAATTTCTCTCCCTATCCACGTAATGATCTCCAGACTGATACAGAACTTGCTGAAGAAAAGACAGAGGTTTCATGTCTGACTTGTGTTGTGAGGCAAGGCTTGGATCTTCTGTGTTTGTGGTGAGTAATCCAAACACTGAATCTCTGGGTGATCGGTGGCGTGTTTTGAGGGAACACAGTCTCTGAGTGAGTAGATTTAGATTAGATATTATTAAGAAATTTTTTACTGTGAGTGTGGTGAGGCACTGGAACAGCTTGCCCAGATCCACTGTCCCTGGAGGTGTTCAAGGCCAGGTTTGATGAGAAAGCTGGGAAACCTGATTCATTGGAAGATTTTCCTTCCCATGCTAGGGGTGTCAGAACCAGATGATCTATAAGGTCCCATCCAACCCAAACCATTCCATGATTCTGTGAGCTATCCTAGAAGCGACATGGGCTGGGATGGGCAGGATCCAAGTGCCTTACTGAGAAAGAAGTACCAAAGGTAACAATGACTATGATGTTGACAAGTGACATTGTATGTGTTGAGAAATAAGTTTTGGGTAATTGTGAAATATAGAATCATAGAATCACCAGGTTGGAAGAGACCCATCGGATCACTGATGTTCATAAAAGATGTTCATATGTTCATAAACCATTTGTAGATTTAAGGTGCTGGTGCTTCAAAAATAAGACGACCTCTCAGGACTTTTCTCTTTCCCAGCCTGAAGAGAAGACTGAGCCTAGGAACCTTTATTTCAACCCCACTTTGTGTGCCATGCTAGTAATTAAATTAGGGGAACATAGTTGTGCTGCAGACATTTTCACTATAGCGATTAGCGCTCTTCCTGTTGCAATTAGCAGTAAGAAATATTTACAAATGTCCTTGGGGGTAAAAGGACCCCTAAGTAATTATTATAATTGCACGAGAATTGCTTATAATTGCTGGGCTTCCCAGAAATGACTTTGAGAGAAAAATCTGCGCAGCCAATTGCATTACTGCTTCCTCAGATCAATATTATATTAGTCCTAGAGCACGGATACCCACAGGGCAAAGTAGCAAACTATTAGCATTTCATTAACAATATACCACATCGCAAGGCTATTACTCAAATAACGGATGACCCAGGCACATCTTTAAATGTTGATGAAAAACTAGCTTTCTTTTTGTTTTTTCTTCCTTTTCTGCTTTTCAGGCAAAAATTTTCCATGATTTTCAGATTTTTCATACGTTATTTTTTTTCTATTCGTAAGAGCGTCAGGTCAGCAACAGTCTTGCTTTCAGAGTGTTTTTCCAATGAGTTTTAATACTAATATGAAAAAAAAAAATTAATTAAACTCAATATTTTTTTGGTTATATCAAGAACTGTTTATTTTTTTGTTTGTTTTTGATTTCTTCCAAGATAGATAAAACTGCTGCTAATTTGTGGCAGGGCTCCAATTGGTTCGTCTAAGTTTTCCATGAGGGCCGCGCTCTTTCACAAAGACAATAAAGTTTTTTCAAACTCGGGTTTCATTTAAATTTAGATGGAAGTGTCGCATCTTTCTGAAGAGTCCAGTCACTCATGTCTGTTACAGAGGGAAAGAGGAAGTCGTAATATCAGCAACACAACCTTGCTGAAGAACCAGAAATAACTCAGAAATGGAACCAGTGGTTTAAAAATATATATGTTTTAGCACCTAACTGTTTAATAAATAGAGCAGGTGCCCTAAATGGTCTGCCAAAGCAAAATAAAAACAAGGAAAAGAATTTTAAATATTTAAATTGATTGCCAGGATAAAAATGCTGGTTTTTTTGTTCCTGTGTCTAAACATTTCTTAAAAGTTTGGTTTTACCTTGGAAAAGGCCATGAGCATCTAGCTCTAGTTGAGGTTATTTATTCAGGAAGTTATCTAAGACTTGAGAATTCAAATTTTAGGTTTATATCTTTCCAAGGCATTTGGACGGCACAGATAGTGTGTATTTTTTCAGCTGTTTTGCAGAGGAAATAATTAAACGCAGATCTGAATTTAAATGAATAAACTTTCTTAAAAAATTAAATATTTTTTTTTCAAAGTTATCAAGAAAAACATTTTATTTCAGATCACTTATTTAATTTGTATGTCTTAGAATCTTTCCCAAACAGCTGTGTTCAGGTCCATAAAATGACTGCTATCAGCACACCTTTTGGGGTTCTGGCTAGTGCATATTTAAAATGGATCACTCCACAAATATTAAGATGGCGTGAGACAGAGACCCCAAGAATTAAATGCAATGCAGCTACCTTCAGATATTATTTTTATATTTTATGGCTGCAGATATAAAGCTTTATAATTCATGGATTATTTGCATTTTACATATGCATTATAGAAACACCCTCAAGTTGATAGAGAGGAAGATGACGCATTATTTTTCTTATAAACTGTTTTAATTGCTTTGCTGCACAGAATGTTTGGGGCTAATCACGTTACTAATAATATGGTTCTGCTTTATCAATGGCCACAGCTGGAAGTTTCAAAAATTGTTCTATTTTTAGAATATAGTTTTATTTTTCTCTTGTCAGAAGAGAACAGGTGCTGAAGGCCAGGTTGGATAAGGCTTTGAGCAACGTGTTCCAGTGGAAGGTGTCTCTTCCAAGCAAAACCGTTATATGTTTTTATGATTCTATGAAATAAACAGATAAAATAGGCATATATAAAAAAATCATTTTCATTTCAGTCAGTTTGATTCATTGTGAATAATCCTTAGAGTTCTTATGCCATCAAGATGGTTGGACTCGATGATCCGGTGGGTCTCTTCCAACCTGGTGATTCTATGATTCTAAGATGGAGGTGCATGAAAGGCTAGGACTGCAACTATGAGCTTATCTTTTCTTCTGGTCAGGAAAAAATGATTCGGTTAATACAGCTTTTTGGTTTTTTGTCTTAGCTTTTGCATCATGTGATTCATTCATATATTTCACATTCGACACTGGCCATTGCAGGCATCAGCTTCTTTCTGTTATACTGCCACTACAGGGGATAGGCATAAGAAACCAACAATTAGGGAAGCAGAAGGGTTAAAGAAACCTATGGATTTTAGTGAAGGTGTCAGGAAAATTCGTTTTGTATTTCAGTTCTGGTTCTGTCTGCTAAAATCTCCAGGAAGCATTTAACACGTTATCTAGGCAATTTACACTTTTTCTGAATGTGATTTATCCTTATCCATTTACAACAGAGTTCCCGCTGTTCACTTTATAGTTTTGTTTTTCGTTGTTTTGGTGAGATACGACATTAATTTGCTTTCACATCTTTTATTCATTCTACGTAGGCAAAAAACTCTGTCAAATATATTACCACGTGGGTTTTGGCAAAACATAACATATGATTTTAGTAAAGGTTGAAGATGTATATACCCACATACATTATTAAGAAACATAAAAATCTGTCTTGGAAGAAGACGTGACAATGTTTGTATATGTTAGTCATTTAAAAACTAAGGTGAAAGCATCTGTGAACCCATAATATCTAATCGAATTGTAAACACTAGCTGGCTTTCTTCTCATCCTAGAGTGAGGTTTGGCATCTGCCTTCACCAGCTCCCTCGTGAAGGTTTCTTTGGAATGTGCGAGCGTTCTTCCTGATGACAGCTTGCAATATGAAGACTTGACCCTTAGCAAATTGCAGAGGTTTGACCTGCGAGTATGGCCGTAAAGGCTGTAAATGTGCCATAATAAAAAAGTGAATTTGCAAAAGGAGAATAAATGAATATATAAAATACAAAGTACTGCTCTTTGCTGGAATTCATTTAGCAGTCAAGTAAGTACATAACTCCAGCTATTATTTTTGAGGTCTGTTATCAATTATACAATTCCTTTAAATTACAGTATTTGAAATAAATGTGTATCTTGTTTAAATCCGATTAATCGCTTAAGTTATACTCTGTTTTAATATATAATTCCATACACTGCATAAACTGAGAATTGTTATAATTTTCAAAACTGAGCACAGAATTTGCAATGTAAGGTCATTTTTTGCTCTTTTTTGTAAGCATGAGATATCTGTCCACTTCAGATGAGCCTTTGAGCAACCCAATCTAGTGGAAGATTCTAGTGCCCTGTCACCACTGGGCCCCCAAACATTAGAGGAGTTTGAAGTGAAAGATCTTTAAGGTCCCTTACAACCCAAGCCATTTGGTGATTATATAAACTCTTACAGGAAGACACTCATTTAATTTCTTTAATTGTACTTGTGATATTGGCATCTGTATATATCAGAGATCCTGGGTTTCCCAGTGTCTTGGAAAACAGCAATTGCTGGCACCAAGAAGAATTATAGAATTATAAAAATATCAAACAAGACCAGAGCAGCATCAAGACAGTAATGGAGTTAATTTACTCTTTTTCATACTGAACTTATTTTTTAGCGATATTGCTGTTTTAAACTTTCACAAGCCAAAACAAAACAGTTGAGAATAACTCTTAAAAGTATTTTTTGGCCATTCCGTTTTCATTAACGTCAGAAGAAGGATGGAATTTAAATGTCTCACAAATATTTGCTCGCAAGGGAAAACGGTTTAGGTGTCAAGGCTTTTGTGACAGGTGTAAACTGAATGATTCCATATGGTCTTAAAAATTACTCAACCACAGCATCAATTCCCTTGTTAATAAGTTCAGAAAAATGTAGAACAATCTAATTTAGTATCTATCATTTTAGGAGCCTTTGCCTTTTCACTAAGATTGATTAACAGAGAAACCATGGCAGATCTGTCACATCCATGCTACTTTCACTAGAAAGCTATTAGACTCATAGAAATTTTCCTGGAGTTTCTCATTACTCAAAAAGCAGAGTCTTTGTGAGTGTTCAGTCTTTCAATGTGCAGCAGACTCTCCAAAAAACAAATACAACAAATATTTCTCCGTAAGGTCTCCTATGTGTTTATCTGAAGTATTTGCAAGAACTAACTAGACTCGTACTTAAAACTTAAGCCAAATATGTGACTAAAAATATCCTTGTCAACTTAAACCTCATCCATTTCACACTCGGCTGGACCTACAAATAGTAAGACTGCTGGTAATTTGAGATTGGTCCTTGATATGCTTGTCTCTTCTCCCGGAGGAAAGAGAGACAACAACTTCTTGATAATAACATTGCAACCCATGCTGTGCAATGGATGGGTGGCAGCCTTGGTAGGTGAACTGAAACGTTGCCCACTTCAGTTATTTTTGCTGAAGGTTTAGTAGCTAAACCCTTTGATTTATCCAGAATACCTGAGCACCTTGGCCACCCTTCAAATGCCATGAAAACCGTGGTATTAATCCACAGGTTACAATAGGGAGAAAACGGTGTAGATGAAGCTGTCAATCTGAACAGAAACAGCCATCCTCTGAATACAGCGAAAATGCTCTGATGTGCTGCAATGCCTCGTTTGCTGCTGAAGCAAACCCGAGAGCGCTGACACCCGACGTGTCGAAATTGCAAATAATGACACCCCTCAGAAAAACACCAGAGCTTTGAACAAGACATCTGAAGTTAAATCTCATTATAGTGGGAAAATAAAAGCCCACCCAAGTTTCTCCTTTATTTCTAGGTGCCAGTCATACAGCAGCACGTACATGGAAAATGTCTAGACAGTTCCAACCTATATAGCAAGGATTGAAATTATCCCTCATCGCTCTTCAGAAAAACTCAAAAATAAACTACATCTTTACCTATTTATATTAGGCCCATGATATTACATCTACAAGCACCACGTGTGTATTTTGTTACTTGTGTAATATTTTGACTATGACGTCTTAATCCTGTTAACTTCTAGGCTCCAATATTTATTTCAGTGGAATAGCTTGTGACGTTAGGAAGAAGCAGGTTTACAGAAAAATATTATGACTTCCAGTTAAATTTTTATGTGACCCGTATTCATCCATATGTTGATTCTATAAATCAGACACTACAGATGCTTATAGGCTACATCATCCAGGATGTTATGAACATTTCCAGCACTTTGAAGTGAAACACATGGAAAATTACAGCTTTCATTCACTTTCGTGAGATATTAAAGCAGTCTGTAAAAAAAAATGACAATGATGACCTATTCTCTATTCATTTAAACCTGAGCAAAAATTTTAGGTTGTCATGTATTAGTGCAGCAAATAAAACTTCAAGGCGGTTGTGCTTTACAATGCCCATTAATGTGACTTCCAATACAGGAAAATTTTTCTGTTACTCATTGCAATCATCAAAAAACAAAGTTTACAGATAGATTAAATCCTTCTCTTAGATAGATATAAACATTGTTCCAGTGCAGTCGTGCACTGATAGTCTGAGTGGATGATGTACAAAAGACAATTTTAAAGATGTATAGTTATACTTGTTTTAAATTTATTTATCAATGGGATGAATATATTTGCCCTTGAGCTATTTAAAAAACTCTTTGATTATTTATATTTCCTCAGTGATGCATGGTCATAAGGACTTTCTTGTACCACTGGTGTGAGATGTCTTTGTCCAGCACTCACTGGAGAAGAAAAATAAATAGAATCCAGAAACTGAAACCACATAATTAGAAGTTTTTTGTTTGTTCTCTGTTGGAGTGGCCAAATTGATAAGCCAGTAAAGCTAAAAGAGCATTAACAGTAGCAAGGCAAATTAAATCCTGTTACAAAGAAAGAAGAGGAATGAGAAAAGGATCAAAGCTTCTCCTTTTATTCGCCTAGGAGGGGCCTAGACTTGTGAATGTTTGCAAGTGAGGAAGAAGTTTGTGTTTCCAGTTGCTGTGCCTGGTTGTTTTCAGATTTTAAGATATAATAAACCTTTTTTTTGTGTTAGCTGCAAATATCCACCCAGGTGTACGTGGCAGATGGTCAGCACAGGTTGGAGGTAAGGATTGGCCCTGGAGCCACCAACTGGAGACACCAATTGTTTTACCCTCGAGTAGCTTGCTTGAAGGGTTTGTCTCCTTTATAACCCTGGTCCGTGTTCGGGAACCAAGGCTTTGATGCACTGAGGGATCTGAGCTTGGAAATATTTAATTTACAGCCACTTGCCTCCAGAGTCAGTGATGGAGAAGTCGTCCAGAGGCCCCCGTGCTGATCAGAAGAGGACTGTGCTGTGGGAAACCCTTCTCATACAGTGTTACAAATGTCTTTAAAAGGAGAAGAATGAGTATTGCAAGCACTGAAACAAGACTCAGACTCGAGGTAAGTTCTTTTTCTATTGGCAAGTAAGCATCACAGTCATATTTTAATTTTTCCTCAGTCTTGTGTTCTTGCTGCTCTGGAGCTTCAAAGTTGGCTCACGTGGGCTTTCGATGACTTATGTGTTGGGGCATCTGTAGGTGGGGATGTAGGGAGGGGAGACAGTTGGGGTTTCTCCAAGTAGATTCTTGCATGTTTCTGCCTGAAAGCCCCTTTGGTTATAAGCTTCATGGAACCAGCTGATCTCCAATTTGCACACCTTCACTTAGAGACAGGAAGGACTTCAGGTGATCTTTTAACCTGTACTTAGTCATTTCTATTGCCAAACTTGATGTCTCTTCTGAAGACAGTGTGGATTTTGAAACTTTTTCTTAGCCAGCTATTCCTCTCATTGACTGGAGTGAACCTGGGTGCTGACTCCAGAGTTTGAGTTGCAGAGGGTCAGAGCCACCTGAGGAGAAGAAAACGTGGCACTGGCAGCTCACAGTTTTTTCATAGTTCCCATTTACTCATCCACTGGCATTGACAATTTTTTGCACTAAAGTAACTTTATAATTATTAAATCTTCTTACTTTAGAATCAGTAATTTTAAAGACAAAGGGACCATTTCTTAATTAAAAAAAATAGAATAAAAATTATGACTGGCTATCATATTCAATACCTCTCCCCATCCATGCTATTGAGGTATTCCTGCCCTGCCTACCAGTAGCCACCACACTGAACTCAGTGAAAAGTGATATTTTTTTATTTATTTAACCTGAGAAATAAGTATTTCCTGTCCTTCTATGGACATATGCAGAGTAAAATGATAATGTAGCCCATAAATAAAACTGATAATAGCTTGTTATATGTGATTGTATGATATCCTGCCTTGCGTTTTACGGATTATATTTTAAATCACGACCAAATTCTGTTCCTGACAGTTAACATTTTCAAAATAAGATATAAACAGCAGTGCTGAATTCTAATTTTCCTCTAAAAATGAAAAGTAGGATCTTGCAGTCTTCAGAGAAACACCAATGTACCGCAAGGCTGCAGAGACAGGAGCAATTGCTTTCCTAAGCAGTGAGAGAAAGATGTGACATTCAGTAACTTTCACCTTGTGTTTTGTTTCATTTTAACAGCTTGATAATTTTTCCTCCAAAATGCAAGTAAATGTCAGATTGGTTTGAACAATGCCAAGAGGTAGTGGGAAATCACTTGGGATTTAGTATAAAATATTTTGTTGAAGGAGGTGTATGAGGCATAATTAGACCTCATGGAAAAGTGATAAAGAAATGGTTTGAGCTGTACGGATAAAATGTCTCCTTACTAAGTTTTAAGTTTAGTATATATTCATATTCAGCGTGTCAAACAAAATACATGCAAAAGTCAGTGACAGCAACGTACAAGCTGATTGATAGGATGCTGGGAATGATTTTTTTTTTTTTATCATGTGCTAATCAGACTGTTTTCCCCCTTATCAGCGTTACCGCCTGATAACTGGCAACTTTTAGATTATCTGGAAAGTGTTGAAAATCTACTGTGCTTTCCAAGTGACTTTGACATTTGTGGTCTACAGAGTATCCAGAAAGCTCAAGGAGGTTTCCATGTAGCCTATACTGACTAAAAACTTACTTTACCATAATGAGAATTGGGGAGAAATACCTAAATGGAATATTACTGTTTTTTTAAAACAAACAAAGAAAAAGAACTTTAGTTTCTATTTGTCCATGTTATTGAAAAATACATTTTATTGTTTGACCAGTCTAGTTCTGAACATTTTGGGAGATTTTCTGCGTCTAAATCCAAACCAAAACAAAAAGCAATGCTAAGATCTAAGACATCAAAACATTCCAGCTATCAAGCTTCGTAGCTCCTCAGAGAATCTTGTATCTTGACTTATTGTCTTGAGTTTGTAGGTTTTTTTGTTAGACTTTTAATTCTAATAAAATGATGATATAGGGTTTTTAAAACAAGAATTATTTCTCAGGCTATTAGCTATTACGTATATATTTCTTTATGTATTTTTCAGGCTAATTAGGCTATTACATATATATTTATATACGTAATGTTAAACACAACCCTTGGTTTAAAGTTCACGGTAAATTAACTTTGCCCTCAATATAAATGATATTTTAGAGCCACTTTAATTATCCATAATAGAACACAACAGTAGTCTGAGATAAATTCTCACAGGAAAAATGAGATATATTTATATTGCTTAACTTCACTGTGTTAATCTGACTTGAAAGGAATATGTATGACTAGAATTCTGTTTATAAAAAGTTTGAACATTAATCTCACATCAGTGGAATGGCAAAACACTAAGAAATAGTAGAATGTCTTTTCTCTGTATGGTCAGAGTTTGAAAGTTTGTAGATGTGTCCAATATCTTCATGGTTAGGTGCCTAAAGCTTTCTTTTAAATTAGGTTGGCATGTGTCACGATGCACTGGAGAACAGAATACAGCCAGTGTTTGTTTCCAATATGCTGTTTTGCAAGCATAGAGATATTAATTTGGAAAAAATCATGTATGAAATGCATTTCAACTCATGTGGTACATCATAATGCCACTGAAATGAATAAAAACACTGACATTTCCAAGAATTAAGTGGGATTTTAGCTTTAGCTCTCCCTCTCTTTCATCACTAACCACAATGAATATGTAATAACTCAAACAGAGTAGTTGCATATTGTAATCTTTGATAGCAGCGTGATTAAGAAAAGCATGAAGATAGCTTGCTTCATATATGGTGCTGAAAAAAAATAGTACCCATGGGGAGAATGATAAATACTGGAAGCTGCTATTAAAATAAATGCAATTAATGATGTATTTATGGCGCTATTCTCATTTATTTTTGGTGTCATTAAACATCACATCTGCTTAGTGAAAATTGCAACTGAAATTAGTGTAAGGAAAATTCAAGAAAAATTATATATATATGTATATATAGAATAATAGTGTGTATATATATGGTATAAGGAATTCTAGAAAAATAATAATGTAAAACAGTCACTACAGCTCTGACCCTGAGGCACTGGACCTAGCTCAGAAACCTGAAGTGCTCAGGGTTCAGTATAAATTAGGATTTGCTTTATTGAGAGGAAGCTTGCAATTTTAGTTCTGTCCTTAACAAGCATGAATAAAATACATGATAACGTGATCATCTTCTCTCCATTCAGATATGTGAAGGGAATGTTGCACGGGTTGGCTTGCTTAGGGATCTTTCAAACATCTGCAAGTTCATGTGCTGTAGGGATGGAGGACGAGGTGCTGACAGACATGGTTTAGTGTTTGATAGAAACGGTTGGACTCCATGATCCAATAGGTCTCTTCCAACCAGGTTTTTCTATGATTCTATGAAATAGTGGCTAACTTCAACATGATCTAGAGATGCAAAACTGAGTTCAAGGCCTGCCTTTACTTTGTGGCTACATCTGGTAAGAGAAAGTCTCTTCCTTGAGAGTTTTGCTTATTAAAAAGTCAAGTAAAAATTTGCACAGTCCTGTAGGAGTCTGAACCAGAGGGAAGACTTGAGTAGGAAAAAAGAAAAAAAAAAATAATTAAAAGAGCCATCATGTATTTAGCCTTTTGCCTGACCTAGATTCACTCTCTGACAGAGTCATAACATTAGAATACTTGAATGTGTACCAGAGTAGAATTGTAAGTTAGGTGTAATTATTAGACTTAGACATGTTTATCTGGGTTTCTTAAAAGACATCAGGAATTATTTAATCTTGAGATGGAACATGTTATCTGTTGTCTTTCCATGTACACTAATACAAGGATCAAAGATGCTAAAGCCTCCCAACTTAAAATGTTAAATGAGTTTCCATTAAGAACCAGGCAGATCAGACTGTTTGTTCTTCGCAGGCAGAATGAGGAACTACTGGAGCTGAGGGTCATGGTTTAGAGATTGGTGGGAATGGTTGGACTCGATGATGCAGTGGGTCTTTTCCAACCTGGTGATTCTATGATTACTGAAGGGTCTAATCCCCAGAGATGATGTTCTCCTAAGGTAATCCTTAGGTTAGGAGGTAGGAATTTTTCATCTGTGCACTTATACCAAAAGAGGATGAGAAGTTGCTTTCCCAAGAAATGAACATTTTAGAGGCTTTAAGAGTCTCTTATTTTGTGTAAGGTGGAAATGAAGGATTTATCACCTAGTAATTTGGGCGTTGATTTATCTGAAGAATGGTCCTGTCCTTGTTAGGGATGAACAGTAAGTGGGGGAGAGGAAGAGTAGGAGACCAGGAAGAATTGGGTCAACATTTAGAGTGAGAAGATGGAAAGTTACATTTTAATTTAAGAAAATCATTATGGGGAAGCTTAATTTGAGAACATGCTTCTAATAAATTGTTTGATAAAAACACAAACAAAGTAAAATAAACAGATCAAATGACTTAAAAAATATTTGCCATGTGGATCAAAACATTCTTTAAATCACATAAGGAAAGTTTTCTCATACCAAACTGAAAAAATGCGGTAGTGCTGCTGCACTCTTATCTCTAAGGCCAACACTGATACGCTTCTTTGAGAAATAGGAAACTTGAGTTCAATTCATCCATCAGCCTGAGGGCATTTGATTCCTGTCCAGGAACTTGCTCCAAACAGGATGAAGTATCTAATTTAATAAATTAATATTTTTCTTTGAAATGTTTCTTATCAGCCTTTTTCTCATTGTGGAAAGTAGAATAGGGAATCTATAAATTTTCTTCTGGTTGAGGAATGTCACTATCTTCATTTTCCAACAGAAATCAGCATATTTTAATGTCAAATGAAAATCTTGGCTTAAATAATTTCCCTGTGTATTAAGCTCGTTAAGAAGTATCAGTCTCTCAGATCCATTAATTTAATATGAGTAGTGTCGCCTACAGTAACACGACTGAATTTACAGCTGAAAGATAACATTAGGATAAAGAGACCATTCCTTTACAAACGACTTCTAAAAAAAATCACTGCCCTTCTAGATGAAGGCAGTAGTCAGTAAAAAGAATGTGGTGTTGTTAAGCCCCTCTTATGAATATTTATGTTCAATAAAATGTTTTTCTCTTTATTCGTGAACACAATAAATGTGTATTCAGAGTTCCAGATCTCAGAGTCGCCAGTAGTTGTTTTTGTTTCTCTTTTCTTGTAAACAAAGGCTCTCCCTTTCTCATTTGATTTGTACAGAATCTTAAGAATGGAAATTATGGAGAAACTCTGATTTAAGGGAGAAAAGGATTAATGAATGTGGATGCTGCCTGCCCTAAGCTGCACTTGGAGAACTCGCCTGTGTGTCTGTGTGTATGATTTGAGAATTAACATCTACAGCACCTGACATTTTAAATTGCATAATTATGCTCGAATGCATAAATAGAAGTACAGTTTTTAGGTCCCTATGTGATGAGAATATAATTTCACTCTAAGAATCATGTAAGAAGCCTTTCTTTAAAAGACCAAAATGAACAAACTTTTATCTTTTCACACACAATGAATTAGCACAGTGAGCAAATAATTTAAACTGTATTAAGCTGGAAACAACACACTCGGAGCTGGTAGTGTCAAAGTAGAGATTACACAGTTTAACAGGGGTTAAAAACAGCTCCAGTTTTGCTGAGCCCTTCTGCTTCCCTTCAGAGCTCCCAGAGCTGCAGGAGCCTGGTGGCGCAGCTCTGCAGAGTCAGCGTCTTTCCCACATTTCACCTTTTCGGGGCTCTCTTATTGCACAACATATTCCTAAATCTTGTCATCTCAGACATTCAGCAAACAACTTCTGCTCCCACGAGGTTTACACATTGAAGCTGGACCCAGCCTCCACCTGGGTAAAGAACTCGCTGTCTCTGGCAAGATTTACAATTTTGGGGTCCAGCAAAAATATTAGGCAATGTAATTCCAAAAAAAAAAAAGTGTTGTTTACGTTCTTTTAAAATGAAGAAATATTTTGGAAACCTTTGATTTCATTCAAATTATATATCAATAACTACTAATAGATATTTGAAGGAGGTGAGAAATGCATGTGAACCTTGTGACAAGCAACATCCCTCAAGCAACATTTCTTTAGCTTTTTAAAACTTAACTCCATCTTTCCAGGAAATGTAGAGATGGGATATGTGTTGCCCAATATTTTCCTCCTTCTAAAAATAAAGTCCTTTGTAAATAAATAAATAAATAAAATTTTAAAGTGAAACAGTGATTTTGCTTGAAAGTACCCTCAGAAGTCACACAGATACCTACAGCTGGATGTGAAATTGTTCTAGGAAAGAAAGGAGGAAGAAATAGCTGAGAGATGTTATACTCAAATCTAAATTTCACTGCGGTTTTTTCTTCTCTATACAGTTCAGAGACAGCAGCTTTCATAGAATCATAGAATCACCAGGTTGGAAGAGACCCACCGGATCATCGAGTCCAACCATTCCCACCAATCTCTAAACTATGTCCCTCGGTATCTCATCCACCCAGGACTTAAACACCTGCAAGGAAGGTGAGTCGACCACCTCCCCGGGCAGCCTGTTCCAGTGCCTTTTTCATTTCAAAATTACATATTTGTCTTCAAGAAGTAGCAATTTCATTATGCTCTCATTGCACAGGAGTTCTAGAGTCAACCACAAGTCCATTACAGACTGGATCTCCATCTCTATCCATACACTGCTGAGTTTCTAGGTGTTTGGCTGAATATTATTTAATTATTCAGGTAAGTCATGTATTTAAAGATTTTCTGTTCATTAGACTTTTTTTGGTTGCTGTATAATACTGTGGGTACATGTAGAAAAATGGAATTATTTTTAGACTAAAATATATGTTGATCTGCTGCATTCAAATATAACCAGTTTTTCAAGGAAGCAACGCCTTTCTTTGCAGGATCATGTTGAAGTATAGGAAGGCTCTCAAGCTTGTCAAGTTAATAATTTGTGCCAGCAGGCTTGTAGAGCACTAAAACATTTCTAGGAGGGTGTAAGGTTAAATATTGCATCTTCTAGAAATATACTCTGTTCTCATTAACGTGGCTGAAGCAGATAAAGCATATGAAGAATAGATGATAGTAGAGAGGAGAAAGGGAGAGTCTGATGAATTTGGGCTTCTGAGTTAATCTAAGACTGAAACCCAACTGTAAATTTGTTTGCAAAATGGTGTGTTCTGGTAAGTTTTCCTTTCAGAGAGTGTTTCCACCAGAATGAGGTTTTCTTTCCTCGATTAAATATTTCATAGAAACATGGAATGGTTTGGGTTGGAAGGGATCTTAAAGGTCATCCAGTCCCACTCCCTGCCATGGCAGGGACACCTCCCACTGGATCAGGTTGCTCAAAGCCCCATCCAACCTGGCCTGGAACACTTCCAGGGAAAACTACAACTTCTCTGCGCAACCTGAGCCATGTTCTCACCACCCTCACAGGAAAAAATATCTTTACAGGATCTCGATCTCTCCTCTTTCAGCTTAAAAATGCTACACCTTGTCCTATCCCTACACTCCCTGATAACGACCTCCTCCACGGCTTTCAAGTACTATGAAGAATTCTTTCAAGCCTGATGACGCTGCATCCTACAGGGTAAGATGCAATAGATGATGTTTGAAATGATGGTCCTATCCCTATGAATGAGACACTTTACCTTCTTGCTTGGGTACAATCTCACAAAAACTTGAGGGCTGTTGCCTTGCAGAGCTGGCACTGCAAAGGTGCTACTGCTGGTAGCAGGAACTGGAAACTCCCATTTTGTGCTGAGACATGACAACTTCCAAATAATCAGGTTTTTTTTTTTTTGTTATCAGCATCCTAGTACTCATAAAAAGAAAGAGTAACAATGTTACGCTTGCTAGTAGCAGCAGAAAATTGTTTGTCTTTCCTGCTGTACACTGCACAGAACATGTTTGAATCATTTGCTTTTTATTTCTTTTTAATGAAAATGGGATTTGGTAAAGCAGAAATTATAACTCTTAGGCTGCAAGTGTAGCAGATATGTGAGCTTCTGTGCTACTGATTATTAAAAAATACGTGAGGCCTGACCTAGAACAATACTGCAGCTTAATTCTGTGTTTGTAGAGATTATGGTTTTTATGTCAAGATGCTGAGGCATTTACATGATGTGGATGTTTTCCAAAAGCTAAGAAATAATGAAAAAATATTTTTCCCAATCTACTTCGACTGTTACAAGCAACGTAACAGCTGGTGATCTACAATTCAGCGAGAGATGAACAAACCGGTCTATTCACCTGCAGAGCATACATAAAAATTAATATGAAAATGGGACATTAAATAAATCCAAAGGGGAGAAGGTGAAAGAGGAGCAGCAACACATTTTGGTATAATTAAGGTACAAATTCTAGTTAGGCATTAAAATAGTATGTGTGGGTGGAAGAGTTTGCTCAGACCAAAAGTTTAGTAAAACTTCAGCCGTGACTTTAGATAATAAGAGAGGAACTGAATACCTGCACTTCTCAGGCATTGCTGCTTCCAGGCTCAATTCAAAAGTACAACCATTTGCAGATAGAAGAGCTATTCTAAAGTAATGGTATGGAAATAGAGACTGTGGTTTTGCTTTTAGAACAGAATTTGCAGGCATTTAGGCAGGCAGGGATGGATGGAATAAGGCACAAACATGTGAAGCTAGATACACAAGCAGGAATTCTGATATTCAGATATTCACCTGAAATATTGCAGAGGGGCTTGCTTGCACCCATAGCTGGAGGCATTCAGAGCAACTAGGCAAATAAACTAACTCTTCAAACCAGAGACCAGGTCACTGATAAAACTCACACCACGAAAATAAGTGTTGTTTCAAAAGGCATTTTGGGTCACTGTCTTTTTGATGTGAATCTTCAAGAACAGCTGCATTGCTTTTCAGTGTTGGGGTTTTATATCTTGGACTCAAGTGGAATTCCCGTACTCTGAAACTGCATGTGTAGAGTCCAAGTGGTTAATCAGGTAGGTTGGTTAGGTCACTTTCCATTGCCCTTGTTGAAGCTGTACTGTCATAGAGCAAAGACTGCTAGGGCAAATCTTAGATGTCATTATATTAAAAAAGGACGGTTTGCCCTAAATTAAAGCATGTTTCCTTTAAAAATGCTTCTCAAGTTACTTGCAAACTATAGGTTCCCATATTATATTGACTCTTTTCATAACTGAAAAAAAAATAAAAAGGGAATCAAAAGGAAGAATTAGTTATTCCCTATTTAATATGAAACACAATTAAAACAGCATGTGCCATTCGATTCTGCTTTTTATGTGGTGAACTAAGGAAGAAGCCTGGAGTTTTCCTGCTTTCCAAGGTGAGATGATCAGATTTTAAATCTTAGATTTTAAATCTTCACTCATTTATCTCATACTGAAATCAATGTATTCTAAAATACCAGAGTTTTCTGTACCTGAGCCAAAGTCCCTGCAGTGATGCAAATATGCTTTTCCCTAGCTCTGTGTGTGACATGCTTGATGGATAATCCTGTGAGGCAAATGCACTGTGCACACATGGTTTGAGTTTTTCAAGAGTTCTCTCCCTGTATAAGCCAATAAAAAGTTTGTAAAACTGAACAAAGGCAAATCGCCTTCAGTGAGGAACCGTTCCATGCCAGATTTGTGCTCTCCAGCCCAGCTGTTTCTGTCGCAAATGTCTTTGGAAGAAGTTCAAAACAGCAACTGTAAAACATGGAAGAAAAGGTCGCCTCTTCTTTCTTCTTTTCACTCTTGGTGTAGAGATTGCAGGGCACTTTCCTTGCTCAGTCTCTCAACAAATACTTCTATTCCCTCAGAAACCATAATTTTAAATGTGGATAAAAACTTTGAGAATCTGGAAAAGGGCTGCACATGAATTGTAACCATTGTTTCCACTGACACGTTAATACTAATGTGTAGAGCTTAGCTATTCTAGTTGTCTTATGCGGTGAGTCGATTATGGTTTCTTATGTGGTTTAAATATAAATAAAAAAGGCAATTTACTTATCAGCTAGTTGAAGTGCAAGAGTTCTTTTTCATGACTGACTCTTATTTACTGCTCTGTGATTATTTGCAGTAACGCATGAAAAACTGTTCTTAAAATGACCAATATTTTCTCTGAGTTGACCACATTTCCATAAAGCTGGGAAACTTTGCCATGAAATTCACTTTGAAAAAAGAACCATGGAAACGCAGGATTTATTACTCAACAGATGCTCATCACATTGCTTAATGTTTTATTTCATGGTCCATATTCATCATCCTTTTTTGATTCTTAAATCTATACCCAATTCTTTTTGAACATCTGGTGTTCTTTCCTTGCTATGCTTTTAACAGAATAATTTGTTTGGGTGAAGTGTTTCTTTTTATAATGCTCTTAATCCTCATGGGTGTTCTGAACATAGGCAAGGGAACAGGATTTCTACGATTAAATGTAAAGAAGTTTGCAAGATTGTTTTATATTCAGATAAATAGAAATTTGTTCCTTCCATGACATCATCTGTTCACAGTCCTTGACATAAATCTGCTATTGCTGGCAACTGGAAAAAAATGTCCTTGTAAAGGAATTTGTTCTGTGTACAATTGATGTCTTTGCAGACTTCAAGGTAAATTAAAAAATAAACAAACTTAGATTTCTTTTCAGAATGAATATTAAACTTGGGAACATAGATTATTTCAAATTTACAAATTGTTCAACATATTTTCATGTTAGCCGTTTGCCATATGCCCTTTCACAGAATCATAGAATCACCAGGTTGGAAGAGACCCACCGGATCATCAGGTCCAACCATTCCCACCAATCTCTAACCCATGTGCCCCAGCACCTCATCCACCTGAACTTTAAATGCCGCCAGGGAAGGCGAGTCAACCACCTCCCTGGGCAGCCTCTGACACTGCCCAATGACCCTTTCAGTGAAGAATTTTTTCCTTATGTTGAGCCTGAACCTCCCCTGGTGGAGCTTGAGGCCATTCCCTCTTGTCCTGTCCCCTGTCACTTGGGAGAAGAGCCCAGCTCCCTCCTCTCCACAACCTCCCTTCAGGAAGTTGTAGAGAGCAATAAAGTCTCCCCCTCAGCCTCCTCTTCTCTAGGCTAAACAACCCCAGCTCTCTCAGTCACTCCTTGTAAGACTTGTTCTCCAGCCCCTTCACCAGCTTTCATACTGATTTGCTTTTTTTGCTAAGCACACATATCTAAAGGGACTCTTGTCATAACGTCATCTGAGTGGGTAATACAGCAGCAATAAATATAAAGGTTGCAGTCTTGACATCTCAGTAGAAAACTTGACTTTTAAGTCACAGACCTTTTCCTCTTGAACATGATGATAAAACCTCCTGAGTTTCTATTCTATATTCAGTAGCGTGCACACACCTACTATAGAGATTATAGGAATAGCTTACTAATGGAAATAATTTGACTACAATAGTAGGTGATGGATTAACAAGGGGGAAATGGGTGGCTTGTATTTAAACATGCTTGTGTTTCATAATGTTTTAAAGCTTGAAGTTCTTGTTGAGGCTTGAACCTTAAACTATGCAGCATGTAAATCCTGTTTTTTAATCAAAACCATTACATCTGGAAAAAAAAAATTGTGACAAGGGTCATTGGGCACTGGAAGACGCTGCCCAAGGAGGTGGTTGAGTCACCTTCTCTGGAGGTGTTTAAAGGACAGGTGGATGAAGTGCAGAGGGACATGGTTTAGTGGTTGATAGGTATGGTTGGACTCGATGATCCAGTGGGTCTTTTCCAACCTAGTGATCCTGTGATTAAGTAAATGGGACTATGCTAGGTTGATAACAACACCTGCCCACCAGCTATGCCACTGCAGCTTTTTGGCAGCCTGGAGCTCTGTTTTCCCATGATAAAGAAGCAAAAGGAAGAAAGTAAGTTCTTCTGTAATTTGTGAGCCCAAGCAGGAGTGTCGAACTGTTTTGTGTCAGCTTGTCCTGCTGTATTCAGAGAGGGGTCTTTTAAGCTTACTTTGAGTGTTCTTAAGCCCACGTCACTCAAAGAAACAGAAAGCAGGGACAGATGTGCAGACTGAGTTTCTCTGTTCCTCACTAACACAGAACAGATCAGCTAAGATGATATACGCGGCTGTATTTCACAGGCAGAATGTGGTGCGCATGGCACTGGAAGTCAAATGTTAACAGAGAACATGATGAAAACCTTTCTGCTTAAAAACAGAACTGAAAAAGGTTCTTTTTAGCTACCCTCATGTGAAGCCCTGATTTTTGGGAAACATCAGTTATAACTTTTATTATTATGGAATTAAACACATTAAATACCTGGATTATTTCTAAAATAGACACTTCAGTGTCCATTAATTTTTTTTTTTTTAACGTCATATTTCATGAAACACTGGCAGACTGGGAAGAGTGAAGTCTTGCTACAACTTTTCATCTTGCTGGTGCTTTGTCAGCCTGAAATACATAGAGATTTATATATATTTTCCCAAGAGGTTGCCGTATCTCTGACAAGTGTTAAAATAACAGTTGACATCTTTAATAAGAAAATGGAGACCAGGAGCAGAATGAGTAAATTAAAATAGCTATTAATTTGATTTGAGTCTTGATGTAAAAAAAAAAATAGGTCTAGACCTGAATTGGTATTCAAAAAGCTGCCGTGATTATAGAACCACTCCTTATCTGCAATCAGATATTAGAGATTATTTATGAGCAGCCACCACAAGTTTGCAGTTCCACTGCTATAAGTTGACAAAATAATTGGAAATTGGGAAGCGAGTACAATAACTAAATGGTAGGTGCATTGGTTTATGAAGCAATTTCTGGGTACAGTTGTTTCTTTCTCTGCAGAGAATTATTTACCTATAAAATAATATTATATTTTTTACAGTCTTTTTCACTTTGTCCTGAGTTTTTATTTGCTTCTAGATTAGGTGGATTAACTTTAATAATTGCTTATTGATTGTTTGTATGCAGTGGCTCGTAGGCAATGCTTATATTCTCTGCCATGTTATATCACTATGGATTTATTAAAAATATTTTCCATTCTTGAGCTACCTGAAAACAAGTGGTTCATCTGAAAATTTTGTCAGTTCACTGCACTCTATAAAATATCTGAAAGAAATAATAGAAATGGTACCTATTCATGTGGTTTGACATTCAAATTTTTAGTTGTTTAACTCCGTCAGAACTAAAAGAATTTAGTGTGTCCTTGTAGGTTGCATCTGCTTGACATAGGCCACCACTTCCAAGAAATCATGGTTAAAATGAGAAAACTATCATCTGTGAGGATTCATCTGCTTTAGCTTAGAAATGGGAAATGGAATGGTATTGGCACTTAGTAAATATTTCTACGTGCTTCTTGAGTAGGGATGTGAAATGGTTAGAAAATCCACTTGTATCAGGACTGTGGTTTTTGTCTCTCTGGAAAATTCACCAGTGATGTATTATCTTACCAACTGATGTATGCCTCAAAATAACACGTGATGTGGAATTGTTTGCTTCAGAGCATGTACTAGCCCATATTAGTTGTTATCTTACAGGCCAGCCTTTGCTCCCGTTGCCTTTCAGTTGATCCGTGCCTGAAATAAGTACGATGGAAACTTTTCTCACAATTGTAACAAAAAATCTAAGTATTTGGAGGAGGTGGATGTGAGAGATACCATGCTTTTTCTTGATTCTTTTATTGGAAACTCCATTTCTTGTGAATTTAGAGAAAGGCTTGGAAGTGCCAGGGCTGGTTCAGAGAGACAGAAATACATTTGCATTCCCCAGGTATGTTTTCTGGAGGTCCAACTCCTGATTCGGAGTGTTTGAGACTACCAAAAGTGGAAGCATCATTTAGGGCTTTTATTTCCTATATCCTGCTATATTTAGAAATAAAGGAAGCTTTTTTTTTAAGTGATTGTATTCTAAAAGTTTGAATAGCCTAATGGCAAAATGGGGAACAGTACTGAGACAGGAGTAATGTGTGAAACAACCGATGCCTAAACTATGACCTCAGTGACCTGCTCAAGATTGTCATAAGCTAAATTTATTTTTCTTGGTGTTTCAAATTGAGTCTCTGTAGACTTTCACGCAAGTTTCTAGTGAGATTTTGAAACCGGTTAGTGTTTTTAAACCTCAGCTAGTGCATTACTACAGTTCGTTGCATGTATTTTTAAAAATTGTGTAAGATAAGCAAGCGTGTAACAGAGTTTCTAAATGAAAAACTGAACCATAGCTTGGCACATTTCCAAAAGATCACTGAGAGGCTGAGCGTACATCATTGTGCGACTTTATTTAATTACAATTTTCACTTCTATTGAAGATTGCTTTGGATTTTCCAACTCTGATGTCCTTGCTCTGATCCGATCCTTTCATTCTTCAGTTATCGCAGAACAGTAAATCTAAGTAGTAGCAATACAAAGAACAATTAATTTTATTTTTTTTTTATTTCATATTGAATTTTTTTCAGCCCTTCTGTAGCCAGTTCTTGGAGCTTTTCTGAATCAGTTGGGAGAAATACAGAAGGCCTTGTTTTGATCTCTACTACATAGACCTAATACCCGTACAATTATAGTTTGTGAAGGAGCAAGGAAGGAGCGTTTTTTTCTATAAAGAGAAAAGGTAGTGAATGGGCTTTTTAGCAGCAAAAATGAATTTTAATTTACCTGCAAAGTTATGCGTTAATTAAGATACTGGTAAAAAAGCAAAGTGTTATAGTGATCACATTGTTTTATGGGATTTTTCAGGTGAAGTTTTATTCTTTTTTGCCCTCTAATAAAAACACACATGCAATTTCTACTCCAAGAGCCTATTTTCTTGATTTCCTTGTCTTGTTATACTTGTGTGACTAACCCAGCTGCAAGACATAATCTGTTTGTGACTGGGTATATTCCCAGCACAACTGTTGCTGCTGATTCTTTCTAAACCTGCCTTCTCTTTTCAGGTTGCTGTTCTTTGTGCAAAAGGCAAGTAAAAGAATAAATCTGGAGACCCCTGACACTACCTGTGAATTGAAACTTCAAGCTTTTTTACTGATATGGCCTCTACTCTGTCCCCTTGGGCATAGATTATCTCAGTTATGCTTAATTGTTCTATATTTCACTAGACAGAAATAATAAAACTTGTATGATTCTGATAATATTAATCTTGCTTAGGATATCAAACTTCGCTTTTTCTTCCTTTTCTCTTTGGTGAAAATTTGTAGCAAAACAAGGATGTGGTATTCAATATGCAGTATGGAGACATGTCACATAATTTTAACCAAAGCATTTCCTTGAGCTAGATAGAGCTAAATTGACCAAATTAACCAAAATATATAAGTGAGGAATCTGTTAGGGTGTTTTATATTAGATCCAACTTGGCACTCCTCTAAAACAGTAACTATAAAGGTGAAAAGCAAGACACATTAAGCAACAGGAAAGGAAATCAAACAGATTGAGCCTAATATTTTTTAACGTTTACAAAGACATTCAAATTTATAGAATTATCTTTGTGGCACAGATCAAATATCATTCAGAAGCCGTAATATGTTTTATATTCAATGAGTTACCAATATTTGAGTCACCTATCAACACACATATTCTTACGTGTAACACCACACTCCAAAATGTCGACCTGGTGAGACAGTAGTGTAATTTATTGTTTCTGTTTATTAAATGATGCACAACAGTGGTGCCTCGTGGGATAGTGAGAATTTAATTCCTAACACAGCTTGCCTGAATAATTCATTTGCTGCGTTGCTGCGATGATTTTGGGGGCAAAGGTGATAATGCTTAGCTATATTTCTAGGAGTTCTTAAAAATAATTGGATTAGAAATCATGCGCTGAGAACCTACTTATTATTCTTAGCGGTTCAGGACTTCTTTAAGTGTTTTAATCAAGCAGTAAATGATGTATATCTCAAGACTACTTTCATTTCTGGATTTTGAATCACAATTTGTAAGCACTAGAGCACAAGCCTTTTCATTAGGCAAAACAAACTCTTGTAGCGTTTTGTCTTTCTCATTCCGCACAGTAGGAAACAAAACCCAGACGGTAATGTTAGAGGCAAAGCCATAATCCACTGTCTAAATAAACACACAGAATTAGCACATCAGTAAACTAATGTGATCATAATTAATCTAATACACCTGCAGAATGTCTTATCCCAATCACTCTTAATTGATTGCCATCGATATTTGTCTGCGTTGCTAATAGAAATGCAGCTTTTAGTGAGGAAAACAGCCTGGTGTATATTTTCATTAGGCTTCCTGTGGCTATATTGTGCTGCACCTGCCTGCTCCCAAAATGCTTGTTATAGCTGTCATATACTTTTATGAGGACGGGAGCGATGTTCTGGCAAGCTAGCTTGACTCAAATTGTGTTCGGATATAAAACATGAAGACCCGCTTGTGATTGCAAAGGTAGTAAGTCTAATTTGATTAGCGCTCCGGTGACATGGCATATTATGAACGTCATTTGTCATTTCTCGTAAGCGCTCGTGAAAGGATCGTTTTCAGAGGAGGCATAATTGAAGCCTGCAAGCGCATTCGACACCTTTCGCACTCGGGGGAAGAGCTGGAGGAGAGTCAGGGAAACAACAGTAAATTGTCATCAATATCAGCTTTAAAACAAAAAGAAACAAGAGAAGGAACAACAGGAAATCCTCCATTCTAAAATAAGTGAGAAATCTTCATTGGGAGTATGATTTTTCTCCTTAAAATTTATGTTGCTGAGCCTCAGCTACTAAAATAACCCACAATTTAAACCCTTAAAATTCTGTTATGAAACAACTATGCCTTATTTTCTAAAAATGATCATAAAAAGAATTCCATGAGTTGCTAAGCAACTGGATTTGAAGAAAAAGGCCAGATTCTCAGTTTAGGTGCAGCAGAAGATTTCTGTATGTGTGTGTGTAGATACTCCCACCCTCACCACTCGATTTTTCACAGGTGTGCATCAGGTTAGAGTGTCTGTCAGGTGGATTTGGTTGTCTACACAGAAGCACTGAGGTCAGTTCTGCAGCCCTCAGCACAGGAAGGATGTGGATCTTTTCAAGAGGGTCTAGAGCAGAGTTGTGAAGATGACCCAAAAGCTGGGGCACCTACCCTATCAGCACAGGCTGAAAGAGTTGGAGTTCAGCTGGAGAAGACGCCAGGGAGACCTTAGAGCAGCCTCCAGTACTTTAAGGGGGCCTATTGGAAAGCTGAGAAGGGTCTCTTTATCAGGAATTGCAGGGATAGAATGAGTGGGAACAGTTTTAAACTGAAGGAGGGGAGACTGAGATGAGATCTTAGGAAGAAATATTTTCCTGCGATGGTGGCAAGGCCCAGGTTGCCCAGAGAAGGAGTGGCTGTCCCATCTCTGGAGGTGTTCAAGGCCAGGTTGGATGGAGATTTGAGCAACCTGATCCAGTGGGAGGTGTCCCTGCTTATGGCAGGGGATTGGAACTGGGTCATCTTCAAGGTTCCTCCTTCTGAGGAGCTGATGAAGTGAATTTAGGGTGAATGCAAATCTTAAATATCCCGATAGCATCGGTACAATAGCAACTATATCTTCTTGTGAAAAATTACAATAGGTTTTAGATTTCTTTCTCAAGCACCTCACTTGAATACGTGTTTGAAACTATTTGTGTTCTGCTTTTTGGTTTTTAGGGCATTGGTACATTAACTTTACTGAAAGGATTTTAGAAGACTGCATGCTGGAGGAAGAAGGGTAGGAAAAGGCTTGTTTTTTTTTCCTTTTTACAGAATATTCTCTCTCTGTTTTAAAAAAAATAACATTGATTAGTTTAGAGTTTCACCCCATAGTAAAATACTTCTATTCATGATGGTTTTTATTGATGCAATTAGTTCCATTAACATAGTATATTCATGATATTTGCTACTGTTATACCTGGGAAGATGGGAGAGTAATATAAATATGGACTAGGAATAAACTTAATTTTAAAACATGAGACTAACCTAATGAATAGAGCCAGACTTTGCAAAACACCGTAAGCAAATTGTCTTTGGGCATCAAACCATCTTTGGGTGCACTATAGAAATAATCAAAATTGCTACCACTGTACTTCTCTGAAAATATAAGCCTTTCAGAGAAACATGGGCTCTAATCTCAATNGGGCATCAAACCATCTTTGGGTATCAAACCATCTTTGGGTTCGCTATAGAAATAATTGAAATTGCTACTGCTGTACTTCTATGAAAATATAAGCCTTTCAGAGAAACATAAGCTCTAATCTCAATAAAAATTCCAAATGGGATTTTCATAGTAACTTGAAGTAATTTAAACAGAAATATATCATGCATTAGTATATTTTTCTTCATCATTTATGGTAAAAATGGACTCTCACATCTAGTTTTCCTTATTTTGGAAGAACCTAAAAAAATAGAATAGCCTTACTGTATACAGCGAGGTCATTGTACTCCTTTTTCAGAATGTTTTTTGTATATTTTTTCCCCTCTAACAGATAGCTCTTTGGAAATGCCAAAAATAAGCACTTATCAGAGCTGACAGCTCTAACCTGAGTGAAGGGCCATGTCAATGAAGGGAATGAAAAAAAGGTCTCTTGAATATCTCCAGCAGCTTGTTGTTTATTCTCTAAGGGCTCTCCTCTGCCTGTACTGCTGCCAGTTTTATGTCCTGCTTCCCTTAGGTGTCTTACAAGGTGCATTCTTAAAAGTTAAGGAAATGTTCAGTTCATCTTCCATTGGATGTTGGTACTAGAACAACCTTGATTCATCAATTACTCAGTGAGGTCTATTTTTTTCAAAAAACAAATAAATTACATTAGGTCCCTTCCAACACAAACCTTTCTGTGATATCATCAGGAGACTGTAACGTTTTTTTGAAGTCGTGTGCCTTGCATTTTAATTATCACCTACTATCTAGTGCTTTGAACATATTTAAGCTTGTTCAAGCCATTAAAGCAGCAACTGTGTTAATAAATTTGAGTCACTGATTGATATTAAGTGACACACGTAACAAATAGTCCATCTGTCTCTGTTGTACCGTTCCATGCCTTCTTTCATGATTCCATAACAGATTCTTTAATAAATAGTCTGATCATTTTGAGTGACATTTGGGAGCTTTATTGGACAAGATATTTCAAGTACAGCTGTCTTTTGACTGGTTTGAAACTGACAGTTCTAACAACAGCCATTGCCTTCCAAAAGGCTGATTTGATGCATTCTTGATATTCTACCTCCTGCTTTTTTTTGTTTGTTTGTTTGTTTCAGGGTGCATATTGCTGAAATTTCTAGCTTTAGTTTTTTAGATGAAGACGCATCTTTTCCTCTATGATGACTTTATTACTGTTATGCTGAGTCAGGCCATATATGTCCAGCAGTCAAAATCTTAATTCTGGTCTCTCTTGTCTGATCCTATTGCTGCTCTCCACCAACCGTGTCACTTTTGCTGCTTTATATCTTGGTGGGTGTAACTTCCTGATTACTCAAACTTTCCAGCTTCTTTAATGTATAGAATCACAGAACAACCAGGTTGGAAGAGACCAACCGTATCATCGAGTCCAACCATTCCTATCAAATGCTATGGGGTTCTGTGTCTGTCAAACACCTCATTTTGCTCCTAATGTTCTGCTCAAAGCCTCACTTTTCTTCATTTTCATATATATTGCTTGATTTACTTATCTGTTGGTTTGGTATATTTGCGCTACATGTATTTTTTTTTCTTCTCTCTTTCAGGGTACCCTAGAAGCCCAAATGAGAACAACTAAAATTACTAACTCAACAAAGGACTATTTGATGCATCTAATCCACGTGTTTTTACTGAGAGCCACAAGATGATAATAATTAATAAGTTTCTAACTTCTATCTAGTTCCTGTGAAATTTCCATGCGTTTGCTGTCGTCAAATCCGATTGCTAAACTAACAAGCCAGTTTGAGGATGTCTTACTTTTTCTGTTCAGGTGATAATATGTATTATTATTTTTTGAAGATAAAACTTCCCTTCACTCTGTTACCCTGATAATTATGCCTTTCTTTGAATTAGTTCTTCCTCAACTTCACTTAGTACGCTCTGTTTTGGGTGGCCACAATAGTTGCTTTTGTCTTATCTGCTGATTTGCTCTTTGTGGAAGGCGGAAATCTGCAGGAGATCATACCAGTGAGATAAATCAGAAATATAAAATTACTTAATTTGGCAGTAATCATCTCTTGTGTGGAAACCAAACCTTCAAATTGCTGTTGAGGATCCACTGGGTTGATTTCCTCCATCTGTGTGAGCAGGACTGGCCTGTACACAGAAATGTGAGAGAAATGCCTACACCTCTGGCTCTTCAAATGAGAGCTCTGTGCTCTATTATTCCTTCTGTAGCTTTTGCTCAGAATCACAGAATTAGAGAATGGTTCTGGTTGGAAGGGACCTTAAAGATCACCTGGATCCAAACCCCCTGCTTTGAGCAGGGACACCTCCCCCTAGATCAGGCTGTCGTCCAATCCTATGAACACTAAATAAAAACAGCATCTGAAGACTTTACTAAAGAGACTGGGCCTAATTTAACTTTTATTTTATTTTAAAAATTTCATTGTGCATAACTGTTTAAGCTTGTTTTATACAATAAATATATTTTGCACTCAAGGTCGATACTACTTGTTAAAAAACAACTTTTGACATAGACAAATCAAAGTTTAATTATGATAAGTCTGATCTTGGATATGCGGAAGTAAAAATAAAATCCTTATTTTGTTCCTTTTTTATGGCAGCACATTTAGTTCAGAAGCGCAGAAATGCAATTTTTAATGAACGAACTAGAGCCTGATATATTCTGAGGTTGTAGTTTTACTTTAAATATTCAATATTTTATTATTATAAAACTTTATTTTCAAGTCTTCTGGAGAAGGCAGCATCATACATTTTGTATTCTTCCTGTTATACATGAGTTTTAATAACAGATCTGTTTTCTTCTGTTTCAGAGAAAACCTTGGCTCGTGGATTGGATGGCATAAGGGACCAAGCTCAAGAGATTTTCAACTGGGCTCCTGATCCAACCTCTGCTGGAAGCCTTTGCTGCTGGTTGGCTTGGTAGGGGCCATGAATTGAGGGTAAGTCCCTGACACCTGGGAAAGTCCGTATGTTATCACTGAGAACAAACAATCTTCTTGCTTGCAGTCAAAAACCAGGGATAGGTGAACTACCCTTAGAGCTCCACTTTGAAGCCCTTTGGTAGCATTTAAGTGTTTATGGTTGAGATTTTGGGTTGAACCAGTCTCTTAAAAGCAAGCACCATATTTTCTCGTCTTTTGCCTCTTGTACATGATTATAGAGTCATAGAATGGATTAAGTTGGAAGGGACCTTAAAGCCCATCCAGTTCCACCCCTGCCATGGGCAGGGACACCTCCCACTGCATCAGGGGCTCCAAGCCCCATCCAACCTGGCCTTGAACACCTCCAGGGATGCGGCAGCCACAGCTGCTCTGGGCAACCTGGGCCAGGGCCTCCCTCACAGGAAAACAATTGTACTTAATCTAAATCATATCATGTAGTAATACTATATTCAGTTAGTGGATGCAAAGAGACTTCTAATGACACCATGGGACTTTTTTTTGATCTTTCAAAAATGTTATCAGTGTTCAAACAAAACTATATGTTTGCTTAAAAATGAAGCTGTAGGCCATCGAGATTTTTCAGAGTGAATCACCATGCTATGGGAATAAGCACCTCAGCAGGAGAGTTGCCAGAATCCTACTGCATTGTACGAGAAGAGCTAAGAATATCTAAGTGTCTACAGGCGCCTTTCCACAGCTGTGAAAGCATTAAATAAACTTCAGGCCAAAATGTCTAGGATCTGCCTCTAAAATGATGCCAGAAAGTGTTGGAAGTTTTCAGCTTTAATGATTATGTTTCGATATTTACCTCTCTTTGAAAAGTCAGGGTTACTCATGCCTTTAGAAGTCAAAAGTTATGCTTAAGTAAATATATAAACTAAAGCTGAATCAAATCGTATTTTAAATCCAAGGACTTCTAGTTCAAGGTCACAAAATTAACTCAATTTTAGCCATAAATCTCCACATCAATAGAAGAGGTGGAACCCAATGAGAAAGTTTTAACCTTTGACCAACCCCTCTATTTGTTTTCATAGACCTTGTCAACACAACATCCAAGCTCTGTGTGTACACAGGCACACGTGCCTACAGTTATTTTCCTTGGAAGAAACAGAAATTTATATTACGCAAAATATAAAAGTTGGAAAAAAAAATATATATGCAAAAATATTTTCTTTTTCAAAATACTCAGTTAATTTTTGTGTTCTTAAAACATCCAGCTACGTTTTCTTTTTAAAATTGATACAAAGTTGCTTTTAAGAGTGAAAATATATATTTTAAATTTAAAGCATGTGCAAAAAGAAATTAATCAGGATGATTGACATAGGATGATTAACGGTATCATAACACCTCTTTTACTAGTACCCGGTGCTTCTCAGAAATGATTTATTTCTTTGGCTACTAAATTCAAAACTTAAAGCATTTTGATTAAGTATGAATCATTAGTTTTTGTTGTTATTGTCCTTTTCTGGGAAACACAAGTCTTAGTAGGCATTTTCCTGTATTTCTTTATTTTTCTATTCATTGAAGGAGAATGCGAGGTTTCACTAAAACTATTTTGTCATCTAGGCTATTTTTATTCTTGGTCCAACTGGAGTGTTCTATTTTAGGATGTGAAAATAGTTAAAGAAATGAAGTAACAATCTTCCCAAGCTTTTGTAGGAACCAACTGTTATCACTGCTCTTCTTAAACTAAGAACTGCAGGTTAATGATCAGCGTTCAGGGGATATTTAAGTTTTGAGAAAGAAGCAAGGGAGCTCTGATATGATGCCTCAGAGTGCCTATCGATCTGATGAGAGGCACACTTCAGTGCTAGGTAAAAACACTCACAGGCTGAGAACTGCAATCCTGATTCCTGACACGTTTGGCGCTAAGTACTCTGATCAGAGCGCAGTATGATAAGAAGCAGTCACAGCATTTCAATTTTCCCGTTTCTATTTAAAAAATCATTCCAAACCAGAAAGAAGTATTGATGAATTTGTCCTCAATGTTAAGATAATACTGTAGTGATAAAAAAAAAAAATCTAGAAAAAATGTAGTTTTAATCATTTAAAAAAATGGGTCATCTTCTGGAAATCCTACCTCCAGGTAGCATTTATTTGTTTGTGTGGAAACATGCAGAAACACCTTCCACTCTATCAGGTTGCTCAGAGGACCATCCAGATTGGCCTTGAACACCTCTAGGGATGGGGCATCCATGGCTTCTCTGGGCAACCTATTCCAACGCCTCACAACAAAAAAAGTCTTCCTAATATCTCATCTCTCCTCTTTCTGCTTGAAACCAGTTCCCCTTAACCACTCCCTGATCAAGAGCCCTTCCCCAGGCTTCCTGCAGCCCCCTTTAAGTACTGGAAACTGCTCTAAGGTCTTCCTAGAGTCTTCTCCAGGATGAACCACTCGACTCTCTCAGTCTATTCTTGTATGGGAGGTGCTCCAGCCCTAGGATCACTCTTGTGCCATATTCTGTCTGATCAGAAGAGGACAGAAGGTACAAACCTAGCTAAGAGAAGCCATTGAAATACTTTAAAAACATGAGGAGAAGTGAAACAAAAGGTAAAAAAATGGAGAGCTTATTTCTCTTTTGACTTGTCAGGGAGTATCACTTACTGGATGTGAGTTGTAAATAAGAAACGCGGTTAAGTTGTAGAGAAGCCTGTTTAATTTAAGTCGCAATAAAATTTGGATGAATATATCAAAAATAAATAACAGGAAATATCCGGAGGCAGAGGAGGAAGAAGGGATGTGAACCTCAGGAGGATTTTTGCTTTTTGTTTCTGTCCTCTGTATATGGCCCTGAAAAGAGCATTGGGCAGACTAACAGCATAGTCAGAGCTCTTTCAAGATTTGTACCCCGAAATTTCAGCCCGGTAAAAGGAAATTCAGACAAAGTAAGATAAGGATTGGAAAATTCTAAGTAAATTTTACAATGTAACCATGATTATTCTTTCTTAAAAGTTCCAGGTGAAGAGGAAGGAAAGCAGTATTTTACTGTAGCCATAAACTCTTCTGGATTTGGATGGAAGTGTGGAAAATTACAAGAAAGCTTCCAGGTATGTGCCCTGTAGGCTAACCATAAAAGTGTGTTACCTTTTAATGTGTCACTCTGACCTTTGGTATCTATGAGAATCTGGATATTAAATAACTCGTTCTGGCATTGCCAGTGAGAGTATTTCCAGGCCAATAAAACCTTACTAGTTTAACTTGAGAAAAACAGCCCTTATGAGGAGGTATGAGCTAGAAAAATAGCTACTTAGATTACCGCTGTCAACTAAGCATGAAAAAATAAAGACTTTTTGGCTCTCATCTGTCATATCCAAGTAAGCAAGGCTCATTTGGGATGCAGATGAATATTTAATAGCTTTGGAAGTGATATTATCACAGGTGCGATGCAGGAGAGGACGTGTAATCGTTACTGCAAAGCTTTGGCACATCGAGATACAATATGCTCTTTCCTGTAGCTACCACTGATAGTAGCAGGTTTATGTAGGCAACAACAGGTCTGAAATCACCTCACACATTTCCCATTAATTTTTAATGGATGAGGGCAATTAACTTATTCACTGGGAAAGTAAAAAATCATTTTCTGTAAGCAACTGCAAGCTAGCATTTTGGCTTTGGAAGCTAGAAGGAAATATAATGACATCCATGTCACTTGGTAATGAGACTGAACCAAAACTTCTGTGTTCTCTGCCTTTTAGTCTTGATTGCTTTTCACCTGTAAGCATGTCTGTCTCATTGATGTTACAAAACACAGCTTGTCAACCTTTCATGATAGGATTATCTGTGCATGTTTTAAGTATATAATGCTGAAGGTTGAATTAATTAACTTTTCCTAAGTACTTGGAACAATGCAGGTCGTAAACACGTTCCTTGATTCATGTTAACTTCACCTCTCAGCAGCACAGGGCCATTGGATTCTCTCAAGCTTCTACTAAGCGTCATTCTGTGAAGGCCTGAAAGAGATCCAATGAACTGAAAAAGAAGGAAAGTCAGAGAAAATTTTGGGTTTTGGAACTGGTTGGGTGTCTGAAGGAATTATATTTAGACAATCCTTTGAAAAAGCCCGACTTCTAAATCAGTAACAAATCAATCCAGACTTTCTAGGAGTATAATTACACAAGTATCAAAATGGAAAAAGCCAGAGCACGTAAAATGCAATTTACAACAAATCCTAGGTACAGCTTGTTCTGCCGCCCACTACAATCAATAAAAATCTTTCACTGATGCTAATGGTTTGGGATTGAGGCCTGCAAAATGAACAGCTTTATCCTGATAATGCAGTTGTGCACTACTTCAGCAGATATTTTGGGGCAAAACACAAAAAAAAACCAAACAAGCAACTGATTGGCAAAAGGGTAGAAGAGTAGAAATCCTTTTGAGAAATTATAACTTTTGAATTTTTCCTTTAGCTTGGTGTTTCATCATGGAAGATAAATTTAAAAATATGTAGCTCTCAAGTCTAAAAACTGTCTTTGTGTAAAATAGATTTTGCCACAAGTGTCTTTCTGTAGATGGATTAGAAACAATTCTTCAAGGAATTCAGCATCGTAAACTCATCTTTTAGCCTTACTGAATCCTTGTCAAAATTGATATTGGATGAAAAAGCTAGATTCTACATATCTATGAAAAAAAAGCCCACTTTTTCTAATAAACGTTGAAGCTATTGACCTGGCTTAAGTATTTGGTTCAGACTCATATTTATCTAAAAAATCAAGTATATAATTATATATTTTATATATATATTATAAATCAAGTATATAATTATGTATTATATAATGTTACTTATTACATTATATAATGTTACATATTACATATGATTTCAGATAAGGGGTATGGACATGTTTGTGAAGTATTTTTTCACAATATTTACATCTTGAGTCTTCCCTATATTGAGTTAAACACTTTGATTTTCATAAAATGGACACATCAGTTAAGTAACTACTGAGAAAATATTTTGGTTTTCGGTGTTCATAGGAAAATGAAATTTCAGAATTGTTAGTTTTTCATTGCTAGGTTTAAAAAGAATGTTACTATTCCCTGGATGGGGGAAAAAAAGGTCACCTAACATTTTAAAAAATACACATTTAGAAGTGTTTTCTTAGAAAGATTTTTTTTTTCTTTACATGGAGTATTGTGACTGTCTTCCAAGACAGGAATGTCAAAATTATTTGCAACCCCAAGATGATACATAAGGAGAAGAAAGCAAATGAAGATATCTGATTATTTTTTCCTCTAGGACCAGTGATTTTTTGAGTCAGTCTTTGATATCTGACTAGGAAATCCTCATTAAACTTAGGAATCCATAGAGCAAAAACCCGACTTCAAAATAGATGATTGCAATTTTATACTATTTAATATATGGGAGTTCTGGCAAGTTGCTAAAATTGTGGAAGAAAATTCCATAGTATTTTTCCTCAGTTCACTAATGATGGTCAAACATGCAGGTCAGTGAGTTACTGCGGAGTTAGTGCCTATAGGGTACGGTCACTGTTGGTGTAGACTGCCAGCGCTTCAGCCATTTCTGGTGAAGTACAAGGACTCACAGCATCTCGCGAATAAAGAAATATTCCTATGACTCCTATTAAATGTATCTTTTCACTGCTAAGCACTAGTTTTATTGTAAGTCTCATGAAAAAAATCAGTCATGACTTATCTGCAAGTCCCATAATTTTCATTCACTCAAGTTTTATGGGAAGTAATCACTCAAGAAAGAAGCTATCAATAATATTGATGAAAAATGAAGTCTAATGCTTGTCAGATGCTATTTTGTAATGCTTGCAGATACAAATACAAGTGCAGGCTTCTTGAAAAAGGTACTTAGTCTGGCCCCAAATACTTGATCTGATTGTATAACTCCCAAATAAATCAAATCTCTCTTAGTGTATCTCTTGCTGGTTGCTTGGCATATTCTCCATAGGAGAAAAAATCTTTCTGACAAAACAGCAACAGTAGCAATATGAAAACTTTGTGGGAATTTTATATTCAGATGTCTAATTGTGCACGGTATTTAAAAAAGGCAAGGGCATGGAGTCATTTGGTACAGCTACCATATACATAAGGTTAAATAAAGTTTAAAGAAAATCATAGAATCATAGAATAACCAGGTTGGAAGAGACCCACCGGATCATTGAGTCCAACCATTCCTATCAAACACTAAACCATGTCCCTCAGCACCTCCAATACTGTGCAACTAAGCCTATTCATACATGGAAAAAATGATTGTTTTCTCTCCAGATGAGTTCATGTGATTAATCTGTTCCACCAGAAGTAATCGGGGTGCAGTGCTCTTCCCTTCCTTATCTGTTTTAATTGTCAATTTATTCAACTTATTTTGTCACTTTCTCTAAATTCAGTTATTCCTTACAAACAGAAAAAGCAGCATGATAGATACTTTTGGAAACAATTTTATTTCTTTAATCTTTACATGGTAAGCAATAACTTTGGAAACAAATGTTGTGTTTTCTTTATTTTATACTAGATTCAGGGTAGTAGAAGGGAAAGTAGTAGGTGCTGAAATAAGACTCGTGCCTTTTCTTTAGTGGGTAGTTCAAGCATCCTAACGTGCTCTGATTGATTAATAGAATGCATAATTTTTTTTTTTGAAAGATGCTTAGATTTCTATGAACTCAATATAGAACAACCTATAATCAACTTTACTGAAGTTGTGCAATTAGCAATTATTAAAAATCAGGACCTAAAAATTATCCTGCTCGTAGATATGCCTGGTATTATAGACATCCATAACAGTAAAAAAAAAAAGCACCACTATGCTATAATCTGTTCTCAGTTTTATGACTTCAAAGCGTTCATTGAACAAGGTGTATTTTCATCACTGATGATTTTTTTGCATTTATAAGAGAAGATTTGACGTTACACTAAGTATCAAAATAACATAGAATCATAGAACAACCAGGCTGGAAGAGACCCATCGGATCATCGAGTCCAACCATTCCTATCAAACACTAAACCATGTCCCTCAGGACCTCGTCCACCCATGCCTTAAACTCCTCCAGGGAAGGTGTAACATCTTAATGGACTATATGGAACATTTCTATACTTACAGAAATATGATGTTTTGACCATATAACGGATTAAAGCATGAGTGAACATTTTTTATTTTCATATAGCTAGGTGACAGCTGAAATGCATTTGGTGTTCTATGCAGTTCAATACCTGCTTGCATATCCAGAATGTGGTTGATAAAGCTCTTGGTCAGAGTTTTACATTTGAACGCTTTGTTATTTCTTTCTTCCATTTATATTAATTATTTCTGGATGGGTTTCATAGAATCACCAGGTTGGAAGAGACCCACCAGATCATTGAGTCCAACTGTTCCTACCAGTCTCTAAACCATGCCCCTCAGTACCTTAAACACCTCCAGGGAAGTATTTGAAAGTATTCATTGCCTTCTTATTTTCTTGTGCCTGAAGCCTGCTTAGAAATTTCTTATTCCTATTTTAGGTCAATATCTAGCAGAAAACATAAGTTGACTTGCATGAAAGAGCATTTGGCAGAAAGCTTGCAATTGAATAGTGATATTGAAGATTCAGACGGACAAGTTTTCTTGCACAACATTTTCTTAGTTTCTAGACCTTCTTGCCAAAATACTATTGGAGCCAGGATTTTGCTGCTTGCATCTGTCATGTGGAATCAAGGAGGACTTCCTAGGCATGGTCTGACTCCTTGCTGGAACAAGATCAAGTCTACCAAGTTAGATTCTCCTGAGAACAAGATGCACGTTTATTTTGGAAAGAGCCTGGTCTAAGGTTAGGGTAAAAATTAAGAGCGTTTTCCTAGTAGTTCATGAATAAAATTGGGGATACATTTGGTGTTTTTAAACTATTCAAAATATAGAAATATTTAATGTGCAAAATGAATCAGCAAACCACAACAATCTACAGCATCATTACATGAAATTTCCTCATGAGGGGAATTAAGCTTGTGTGTTAGCGTGTTGCTACATGAATTATTTTTATTTAGGAACACTTGTATGGCAGGGGAGGGCTGAGGGTAGTGATAGGAAAAAAAATCTGCTTTTGAGTGTGTTCTCACATGTGAATCTCAGGCTTTACGTGGAATAGTAGTGTACTTTTTGTTGTCTTCCTCTCCTCCACATAAGGAGTTCTGAGGACCTTATAAAGGAAGCACAGTGTCATAATCAGTAGGTTTTTTGGAGATGAATTCAGTGCTTCAACTATAACATTTACGTGGCTACATAACTAGAAAAAGAAAGCGCTGCATGCATCAAGTTGCACGCTTTACAGATGTGATCTGGAAACTTGTCTGGCCGTGAACATGCAAATTGCACAAAAAAAAAAAAAAGCAATTAGCCTTTCTCACTTAAAAAAAGTTTAAGTTTTAAACTCTTTGGAAAATTAATATTACAGAACTGTTAGTGTTAACAGCCAAGTAAGAGTTCAGACTGTCCCTTCTCTAACTAAGTCTGTTCCACTATTTGTGATATATAAATTCAGTGAAAGTGCATGAATATTAGTCAGAACATTTAATAGACTGTTTATAGTGAATTGTATTAAGGAAATTGAGGGCACATTGATTTATGCAACATTCTCAAGTTCATTCTTTGCAGATGATCGTAGACCAATTCACGTAATATCTCAAAGTCCTCAAAAGATGACAGCAACATGAAGAATATAAGAAGATTAATTTCTGAATATCTAAGAATGGTTTACAAGTTTTGCTGTTAGTTTTTTGTTGTTGTTGTTTTGTATTGTTTTAATCATATTTCAGTCTTGGTAGACTGGCAGGTGGATAAGATGCTTCTTTCTTTTTTCCCAGAAAAATGGAGGATACTTTGGCTTTTTTTGTTTTGTTTATTCTGTTTCCATGATGTAGTGTCCCAAACACACCTGGGTAGAGGGGACATCTTGTGATTTTTGTTCCATTAAGAAGAAAGTGATCCTGAAGCAGAGGAAAGAGTCAGAGTAGATTTGATTGCATCATACATACTAATGAACTAGAAATCAATTTTGGAAATAGATTGGCCTCTTCTCCCAAGTGACAGGGGACAGGACAAGAGAGAATGGCCTCAAGATCCACCAGGGGAGATTTAGGCTGCACATTAGGGAAAAATTTTCACAGAAAGGGTCATTGGAAACTGGAACAAGCTGCCCAGGGAGGTGGTTGATTCGCCTTCCCTGGAGGTGTTTAAGGCACGGGTGGACGAGGTGCTGAGGGACATGGTTTAGTGTTTGATAGGAACGGTTGGACTCGATGATCCAGTGAGTCTCTTCCAACCTGGTTATTCTATGGTTCTATGAAATACACAATACATTGAGAAATATAATTTAGGTTCTTTTTCCCTTTTCTAATTGAATATATCTTTAATGTAGATAGACATTCTTTTTAATATAGAAGGCTCTCATATTCTTTTACATCATGGTAAAAGGGGTTTTTAATTATAAAAATATAATAAAATAATGACAAAACAGTCCATAATAATTGGAAAGGATGTAATCATTGATAATAACAATCACAACTAAAAAATATAAGTGTATAAGCTCTCAGTTAAAATTTGAGATACTGATATTGTCGGTATATAATCTTCTTAAGCTTGCAACATGGAAGAAGCTGTAAATGGACCTAAGAGAGAGAACAAAAGGGAATGCAATATGGTCTGTTCAAAACTAATCGGTCAGGAGAGAATTATTGCAAACCTAGATCCTTAATGGAAGGAAACTGCATAGAAGGCAGAAATGACTGAAATGACCTAGAGATGACAGTGCCTGTAAAAATGAGGTAAGCGCTAATGATGCAGTGCAGAGGGGAAAAATGCAAACACACCACATTATGGATCAATGAATAGACGTTCCCCGTTTATGCAGATTCATGAGGCCGTCTGAAAATGACTTGTTGGCAGATAGCAGTGGTAAAAAGAAAGGTAATGACACAGAATGATCAGAAGGAATTCAGAAGTGAGGAAATGAATTCTAATTTTTAGAACGGGTTTTTTTAGTAGTACTATTAAAAGTTTCATGTTGCTTGTAGAAATTAACACGTTACTTAATTTGGGAATGAAAAGAACAAATTCTGTTTTAGAACTTCAAAACATATTAAGATAGAAAACGCTTAGATTTGGGGTTGTTGCTTTTAGCTTTGAATATTTATTTTTAGAAATTATATTTAGTCACAACATTCTTATGAAAAAGAATATTTCTAATCCAGAATGAATGTTTACAAACTCACATAAGCATCTATCCATGAGTGTGTGTACTGTTATTTTTTTCTTCCCAGTTGCCATACTACTGATCTATTGAAAATTTCAGTGACTCTGGAAGAAGGGAGACTGATCAATATACATGACTCAAGCAGAAATGTTTGCCAGAGTATAAAAATGGCACCTCAACATGGCAAGTCTGATTCCTGTTGGCCACAGAGTATGGTGAACCAAAAAGAACCATAAGAGCCTTACAGCAGGTATGATCACAGGTAAAATATTCCTAACTAGCTAATCAATGCAAACCTTTTTTCCTCATGCCCTTCTTTCCTCATTTATAAAAAACCAAATGGACCAACACTCAACCCCCTCTGCACAAAGCTATGTCCACCAGCTGGGGTGGACTTATAGAATGGATTTTGTTGGAAGAGAACTTTAAAGCTCATCAAGTACCACCATATCAATGTGAAATTGTCTGTAAATAGGTTTTGCTCCAGAGCCTGGGGAATGGCTGAGAGCTGGGGGTGTTCAGCCTGGAGAAGAGGAGGCTGAGGGGAGACCTCATTGCTCTCTACAACTACCTGAAAGGAGGTTGTGGAGAGGAGGGAGCTGGGCTCTTCTCCCAAGGGACAGGGGACAGGACAAGAGGGAAGGGCCTCAAGCTCCACCAGCACTGATTTGCCTTCCATCCCTTGCTACAAAGTAGCAGGACGTAAACTGGCCCACAGAAACTTTTTACTCATCAGTTTTCAGAGGATGTTCTGAGAATCTACCCCAACTGCCTGGTCTGAAATTATGAAGTGAACTGAAGACAAAGAAATGGATTTATTGTCAGAAATTTCTCAGAATCTGATTTTACAGCAAATTCACAATTGAACGGAGAAATAGGAAATCATTCTGGCCACATTTGGCAAGGACGGATTGTGATTCAGGCCTTAAACTAAAAGCTCTTCAAAAGGAAACAGTGTCAAGTGTACTGTGGGGGTAAATATTGTGATGCAGCTGAATGTCATTGGGAGTCAAGGGACTGTATATCAGCTCTACATAATGAATGCAAATTGTTTTTTTAGGATCCAAATGGGAAAGCATAAAAGGCTACGAAAGCTTTAATTTATGATTTGTTCATTTAAAGCTCCAGACCATTAAGTACCCATTAAATCACTATTTTATATGCTGCTAAGTACATCTCTATCATCAGAATAAAAAGATAGGTTTTATTCACCCTGTATTAACTACAACAATTTAATTGAGGGCATTTGTGATAAGAAATTGACTGGAATTGGGAAGTAAATTAATGTTGAGCTTTGGCAACAGGACATCTTTATGATTTTGCTTTTAGTCTCTTGTACGTGCATGAACAGTTACGCTATATGTGTGTTTGTTTATTTTTAGATTTCAATTACAAAGCTTCTACCCCATATCAAATTTTCATTGCACTGGTATGGTTCCCTAGACTCATGTTTTTCACAGTGACTTTTACTCAGAGATCAGATGATCTCTCTGCAACCGTTGTGTAATGTGCTCTTGTCTCAGTGCTAAGGGCCTCCATTATTTAGCTGTGTCCTGAAAATGAGAAGTAGAAACAAGTAGACAAGAAGAAATTACAAGTTTTCCTTCTGAATGATTTTTTTTTTTGGTGTTTGCTTTTATTTCAAGAGAAGATGAAGTTTTAATGCCTCTCTTCATCACATGGAGATTTCAAAGAACATTCATTTAGAAACGTTGACACGTTTTGTTTTGGCATTTTTGACTGAAATAAGCAATGCATTTGTGAAACTGAAGTAGTTAATTTTCTTTCTTCGTGAGCTGATCAGCCTTCTTAATGCCATTATTGCCTGGCCTCCCATTTTGTCTATGGGGCTAAGAAATCCTCCTCCAAGAAGTCCTTGAAATTCTTCTAGCTAGATAATGACTTAGACAACTAAATCTTTTGCTGCCACTTGAAGTTCCTGCTCACTTGTGTTAAAAATGCCTGAATTCCCAGAAGGCGATATTCTAAGAAATTGCAGTTAACGATCATTGATTTTTAAGCACAACGTGTTGTCGTCTTTAATATAATAAATCGTTCCGATTTGGTTAAAACAAACACAAGACTCAATTTTGTGAAGAAAAGTTTGGCATTAAGAAAATATTTTCCAACACAATATTAGGGAACATTATTTTCTAGTAGTTCTGGAAATGAATCCTGTATCAATAAATGCATCAGAAAAGGTCAGCCTCTCTCTGAGGAACTGCTGGATTTCTTCTGTAATGACTATTTCTCATTAATGGGGGAGGTTCTCAACCGTGGGAAGGAGAAACTGAAAAAGCAGAAGGGCTGAAGAGGAGATACCTATAGCAATTTGCAGCCTGGAAAGACAAGTAAAGGGCAATCCTGCAGACTGCTGGCTCAGACATGCTAGCCAGTTAAGCAATTATATTTTCCTGGGTTTCTCTGGGTAGCTTTTTCTGCCAGCCCATCTGGTCGTCTCCTTAACTACTTCCACAAGTTTTCTTTTCACAGCTCTTCATCTTTCCCAGAGCTGCTTCTCCATCACATGTTTTTACTTTCAGGCTTTGTCTTTCCCCCCAACTTCTTCCCTATTATTGATCAAACAACAGCAGCTCATCACTGAGAATTGCTAAATAAAAGACCTTACAATTTTATGTCTGTCTTCTGCGATTATGCAGTGTGCTGTTATGAGTTTTTAAAATATATCTATATTGAATCTGTTTTTAGCGACCCTCCTGCTTATCTGGCTGTGAATAATTCCTCTAACAGTTTTCAAATTCAGTACCTTAAAATTATTTTCAACCTAATTCAAAGTAAAGCAAGGGTACCTACTTGCTGTGAATGTAAAGAGTTATTGTTCATAGTGTCGATAAGGGTATTTTCAAGAAATCATTTGCTTGTTCCATTAAGTTACTATATTTTTTACTTTTAGAGGATTCCATTAATCTGTATTTGTCATTTATATAGCTAAGGAATGATTCCTCAAGTGAAGGCATTTATCTCTATATAAAAAAAAAAAGCCATGTAGCCCAATACTCGAGTTTAACTCAATTTTTTTGTTCAACGTGGAGATTTACTTTAGGTCCAATTAATGAAACCGAATATTGGAAAGCCAAGAGAGGAATATTTTTGTAGAAATGATAGATTACAGTTTAATTATTTTTTTAAATGTATTTTCTTAATACTAATTTAAACAGAGATTTATTGATGGGGATTTATTTAACTTTATACAGATAGAGATATAACTTTATAGAGACAGAGATGTGATTGTTCCATTCTACTCAGCATTTGATAGATGACTTCTGAAGTACTGAATCCAATCCTGGTCCACACAATTCATAGAAGATGTGGACAGACTGGAGAAGATTCATATGAAGGCCCTGAAGATGTTCAAAGGGCTGGAGGATGTGCCCTATGAAGAAAGGGTAAAGGAATTAAGTCTCTTCCACTCTGGAGAAGAGAAGGCTCAGGGAATTTGAGAAACCTCATCTAGGGGAAGGTGAGAAACCCGATCTAGGGGAAGGTGTCCCCACCTACATCAGGGTGGTTGGAATCGGATGATCTTTAAGGTCCCTTCCAACCCAAACCATTACATGAATATTGTGATATGACTCTATAACTCAGTTTTCCAGTGTTTACAGGGAGGCAACAAAGAGGATTGAGACTCTCTCATCAGAAGGAGCTGCATGGACAGAAAAAGAGGCAACAAGTATAAGTTGCACTGGGAAAGGTTTCATCTTGATACAAGAAAATCTTTTTTTACACTCAGAATAATTAATCACTAGAACAGTCTCTCCAGGGGTGTGGTGGAGTCTCCATTTCTGGAGATTTTCAAGACATGACTGGGATAGGGTTCTAGATAATCCCATCTATGCTCCCTTTTCCACAGAAGCTTGGACCAGATGATTTTTTGAGGTCTGAACCTGGGCTGTTCTATCATTCTGGTTTTTTTATTGATTGAAGCATTGATAGAATACGTCACAAGCAAAACTGAAGTGCTTATAAGAAGAGGAAAGGCTGCCTTTTAGAGGATTTCTACGTGTGTCTCACAACACCATTTCTTCAATACCCTGTTGGATTGTTCTCTTTTACATCAGATCCTAAAATTCAGCAACTCCAATACAAACTTATGCACCTTTTCCAGGTGTCATAGAAAAGATTTGACTTTGAATTGCAGGGGTTTTGTGCTGTCCCTCCTCAGCCCCCCTTTATCAGACCTTTTGTTTCTCTGCATAGAAAATCAATATTATTTAATGCATTGGGAAACTCTCTCTCTTAAGACTCGCTGCCTTTCACTTTGGGTTATCCTCTCAGCCAAATCCTGCAAGATTATAATTGATTTTAAAAGTCAGCAGCAAGACTATTTGATCTTTAGGTGACAAGTAGTCAAAGAGGAAGCCTCAGGATCAGTGTTAAACGTTGATGAAATTAGATTCATGCTAGGATAGACAAGTTACAGGAATTCAAATCCAGCTGTAACGGTGACAGTAATAAATGGAAACTCAGCAAAATTAAGCTATTAGTCAACAATGTGTAATGTCATAAACTTGGACAAATGATTATGGAGCAGCTCAGGCCTGAATTAAAACCAAACAAGCTGAAACAAGCAATATCACTGAGATGGATAAATACATTTATTTGAGTGGATATAATGACACTTGCATTACAATGAAAACCAAAGTCTTAACTGATCTGCTTAAGATAATCTGGTCGTCATCACTCACAATGGGCAAGTTAACTGCGTGCACTGTTACTGATGCTTGGATGTGAAATGTTGAACCTTGTTAGGTCTAGAGGGAACAGCACGTTGTAGGCAGCTAAAACTGCTACAAATCTTCATCAGTTGTACTGTAAAAATGTGGTAGGGAAAAATAAATGATGGGTAATTTTCCCTTGTTTACAGGTAAAAATGGTGGGGCTGTTTACTATTGTGCTATCATGAGCTACCACATGCAGTTGTTAAGTGACAACTAAAGAATATGTTAACTGACCACTCACTAAAGAAAGGGCCAAATCCTCTCATTGTTTCTGGTTTTCCTCTTTCTTTTGTGGTGTTTAAAAAAGTCAGCATAGAAAAATGCGGAGCACTTGGCTTAGGGCATCACTTGTGCATAGAAGTTGTTACACTTAAGTCATGGAAAGGTTTACTTATTTTTAATATATATTAGCNAAGGGCTCTGCAGTCCACTTGCAAGTGCTTCGTTATCAGTCATTGTTCCAATCAGAGAAAACAGACTTTTTCCATCAAAAGGTGAATAGTAATGAGCATCCGTGGCTCTAGCTCACATTTTTCAAGTTAAGGAAAAGCCTTCTACTGCTGCTTGGAATGAGGTTACTTAATGAGGTTACTTTTTAATTAGTGCTCTGAAGCACTAATTGTAAGGCCACACCTTGAATATTGTGTTTGAGTTTGGGGCACTCAGTTCAAGGTCATTGAACTGCTGGAACTTGCCCAGCGATGGGAGCAAAGTTAGTGAAGGGTCTAGAGAACAAGTCTGATGAGGAGGAGCTGAGGGAACTGGGGTTGTTTGATCTGGAGAAAAGGAGTTTGAAGGGAGATCTTATTGCTTTCTACAGCTCCCTGAAAAGAGGTTTTAACAAAATGGGTGTTGGTGTCTTCTCCTAAGTAACAAGCAATAGGATGAGAGGAAATGACCTCAAGTTGTTCCAGTGGAGGTTTAGATTGGCTACTAGGAAAAAAAGTTACTGAAAGAGGAGTGAGGTATTGGAATAGACTACCCAGGGCAGGGGTGGAGTTGCCATCTCTGAAGATGTTCAAAAAAACATGTAGGTGTGACACTTTGGTACATGGTTTAGTAGATAAAGTGATGTTGCACTGTGGGTGGACTGGATGATCTTAGAGGCCTTTTCCAGCCTTAACAATTTTGTGATTTTATGAAATCTAGGCCTTCTCCAGCCTCCTTTAAAGCCACTGGGAGAAGTTTTATCACTTTGGAGAAAAGCTGGTGGAAAAAAATGACTTGAATGAGGACAGGACAAGAGGGAATGGCCTCAAGCTCTGCCATGNTGGTTATTCTATGATTCTATGAATGTCGATCTGCCCATGATCCTTCTTTGCTTTCTTCCATTTTTTGTGTCTGTGGTGGCTCCTTTCTGTATCTCCAGGCAACAAAGAGAGATGGGCTTGGACACAAACAACAAGCCAAAATAAGCTTAACAAATCCTATTGCCTTATCTAACATTTTTGAGCTTGTGAGGCATTTTAGAGGACAACTAGGTGACTTTGAGCCAACTGATGCCCTTGTAGGACTCTGACTTGGCCTTGTTTTCAGTCTCATTTTCAATGGCTTTGTGTTGTTTTTTTCCCCTAGTTGTACTAAAATCTGCTTGTAGCCTTGACAAATATTTGTTTCCTCTTCTGTGTAAGTAAACATCTAACATATAAAATTGCTTTAGGATTTAGTATTCAGCTGACTGCTGTGCTAGTGTTTACCGGAGTTCAAAACCTGGGCAAACAGCAATTTGTTTGGGCTGAATAAGTAATACCTCATTTTAGAGGGCACAAATAGCCATGTAATTATTTTGAATTAAGAAATTACCATATCATTTCAGGCTCATTACATGGGTATTTATTCTCTGCAGATTATATGCAGACTATTACAATAGTAGCTAGTGTAACTTTTATTTTAAAAGGGAAATAGAATAGTAATTAAAGGAGGTCTGTACCTCTGGTGAGTTTAAAGGCCTTAAAATGCGAGGTCCACCATAGAGGTGTGAAGCTCTGTTTTCAACTTGGAAAAACCTATTCTTGCAAAATGTTTTTGTGAAGAACCAATTAGTACTGAACTTTTGGGTTTGCTCTATTTTTTTCAAGTGGCATGGAAATGCACAGATGGTGAACTAAACAATTCTGATGAGGAAGGGCAGAATCTCCTCAAATGGAGGTAGCACTTAAATGTATTTCAGCTCTAAATTCTGAAAAACATTGGCAAATCGAAGATCAGTTTCGGATGGCCACTATTCTAGTTGTTTCAACATTTATCAGCTCAGCTGAAAACTGTGACAACCCTAGAATCTGTTACAGCTGGGCACTTGCAACAGAAGTTCCTGAATTCATACAAGAGAAATCAGAATCTTTGGGAACCACGTCTCGGGCAGAGACTGTGAAGGCAAGGAGATGAATGCTGACTCAGATTAATAATCTTAATTCTTACCTGGCAGTCAGCAACTCGAAAGTAACCCTCATGGCTTGATTCCTGGGCTCAAGCCCTGAGCCACCACTCCCTGAATTCTTCAGACTGGTGGTGTTATGGCTTTAGCATGAGCCACAGGGTTTGGGGACAGCGCCCCTACTTCCATCTCTGATGGATATTTCAGTGGAGAGAGAGTAATAGCCCTGACTCGTAGTCTAGGCGTTGCCACAGAACTGTTCAGGAGCCCAGGAAAGCAGCAGGAGGTGCTGTCTAAAATGACAATTCCAGACAGTCTGTGTTGATGAAATACTGGAATAGCATAAGTAAAAACATATTCAAGCTGGGGGAAGACGTCTGTAACTTGCGTATCCCTAGCAGGGATTAAGTAGTTGTCATTCCGTGGATAACACTCCTGGATTCAGTGAGGATACCCACACATTTTAGCACTCTCTAATAGAGCAGTTAATTGGTTTATTAATGCTAATTGTCTTCTATTTTTCCAGGGTCCTTCATGCTTCTGTGCCCCACTGCAGTGGTGTTGTGTGCTCCCACATTTCTGACCCCCCACCTCTCAGGGGCAGCTAGCCTCTTCACCCAAGAGAGCNTGTGCTCCCACATTTCTGACCCCCACCCCTCAGGTGCAGCCAAGAGAGTCTGACCATGACAGGGAGACAAACATCACCTGAAGGGCCTGATCCAGTGAACACAGCAAATCTTCACGTCTCTGTTACCGTCCAGCTTGTGCTGTTGGTGAATGGTTCAGAGGGAAAGCCAGGAGGAGCAGATAAAGTCACTTGGTCTGTGGAAAAGAGGAAACAGAGGGGAGACCTCATCATGGTTTACAGCTTTCTCCCAAGGGGAGGAGAAGGAGCACGTGTTGATGTCTTCTCTCTCGCAACCAATGATAGAACGCAAAGGAATACCAGGAAGATTTACCAGAGGAATTTAAGTTGGATATTAGGAAAAAGTTCTTTCCTCAGAGGGTGGTGGAGCACTGGAACAGATCCACAGGGAAGAAGTCACAGGGCCAAGCCTGGCAATATTCAAGAAGCATTTGGACAAACACCCTCAGACACAAGGTATGAATATTAGGGTTATGTTGTGCAGGGACAGGAGTTGGCCTTGACCCTTGTGTGTCCCTTCCAACTCAGGACATTCGATGATTCTATGACAGCTGACCAGAGTCCTTCATTTTCTGGCTCCAGCTTCTTCAAACAAGGGTAAAATTGCTCTTGGTTTCCATTCATTATTATAAATGCTTATTTAATCTCTCTAATCTTCTTAGCACCAGCTGAGAAGACTAGCACACAAAAAAATGTGAGAAATATTTGCTGTGAGGTGGAAATTCACCTAGTCATAAAATAATTGCTTCTAAACTGTTAGTCATTCATGGCATGATTCTAATTGCGTTATACTTAAGGGATCGTAATGAAACAGACTTCCAAATTTACCCTGGAGCACTTTTTCTGCAGTATTGGATTGGAAAGCTGTAATTTGAATAAATGAAATGAGTAACTGAAGACAGACTTTCCCTCTCCCCAGTATGTCTCATTTTGGAAAAAAAAAAAAAAGAAGAGAAAAGAAAAAAACTGTATCATTTAAGTAATTAGCAAGATGCTGACAAAATGCAGGAAGCATTCAGAAGATATTTTCTATCTCAGCTGAAAACAAATTAATAAAGCAGGTTTCTGTACAGGCAAGGTAAGCTTGTTTTCAGAAGGGAAAAATTCTTATTTTTGCGTGATCATCTGAGGATGAAAGAGACAGTGAGAGAAGAAATGTTCATGAAAGCCTTGCAACAGCCTTGTTATCCCTTTGTGAAAGGGAGAGCAATAATATTCAGAAAGCCCTTAGGTGGATTATATAGCTGTCAGACCTTGGTTCTTTGAATAGATGAGATAATGACTGCTTTTGCTGCTAAGCACCAGTGAAACCAGAAGAAGAGTTGTGGGATGGAGGTGTTTTCCTGTGATCTGCAGTAGCATGAAATTACTAAATTCTACCTCAGATCCTAGCCTGTTTTATCCTTTGCTCCTATAAGGTTGCTCTGCTTGAACTGCTTCCCTTAGCTGGTAGTGGCAGTTACCTCAAGAACGCAGTTTGCTCCCTATCAGCATAGTCAAGGCTTCGCTGAAAGTCACAACTCTGCTTATTCTGATACAGCGTGTCTCCTTCTTTGGTCTTGTTCCTTTATTGAATGCCTGATTTCAGTTAATTAATTCAAGTCAGTGCGTTCCTTCCGCAGATGGTTGGAAACAGGCTGTTTTCCAAAGGCTTTGAGGATGAGAATGTCCAGTAAAGTCGGGCTGCTGTTTAAGAGCTGAACATTGGCCAGCTCACTCAAACACAAGCTAATGAGGATTACTCAGCTATGCATTGCAGAGGTATTTGCCAGATGAGTCAGAGACAAACCACCCTCACATATGTGGATGTTGTCCTTCCTGTCTGAAAATTTACCTCAAAACCAACAACAGCTCATGCATTTGCTCCACCCTTAAAGTACAACTGACATTTTTTTTCCTTCTCAAAAATCACTGGGTTCCACTACTGGGAAAGAGAAGCATTCTTCTCTCATGCCTGATATTTCACAGTACTCCTAGAAAAGGTCCAATGACGATGTGCGCTTCCATGGTTTAGTGTTTGATAGGAATGGTTGGACTCGATGATCCGGTGGGTCTCTTCCAATCTGGTGATTCTATGATTCTATGATTGTATGGTGACCCTTTGCAATATATATTAATAGACATCAGTAGCTAAATCTTTCCAAAAAGGACCTGGAAAAATGTTATAATTGGCTTTATCTGTAAGGAATAATAATTAAAAAAGAATGTGTTCCTTATGGATTAAAAAGAATCTAAATTATTTCAGAATGCCAAAGTACATTTCCCATTTCTCTTTCATTGTCAAAAGTATTCGTATGAAGTTGCCTGTAACAGCACCAAGTTGAATCAGAAACAAGATCCTTTCAATTCTATGAATCTTTCAATAAAACTTAGCTAGAGACTTGTTACTCATGACATGACCATAATATTCACTTACAAACAAATTGTCAATACGTGCAGTGTAATTTTGAATCGGGAATATCCTGCATTACAGGTGTCCTTAATTATTTTAGAATTTCACCAAATATTTTCTTAATGCCAATCCACGTATGTTGTGCTCTTGTAAATACAACTTAATTTTATTAATAAGACATTATGCTGCATTTGAACGCATGTCCTTTAATATCTCCAGTTTATACAAAAGCAAAATCTCAAAGCATTCTGTTGTTGCCGTTGTTTTAATGGAGTGAGCAAAGAGAAAAAAGCTGCACTATTTACCAGCAGTTCTGGAATTTGTTACAGATTTTCTACATATTCATGTATTTAGTTTATTTTTCAAAAATGCATAGAATCATAGCATCACCAGGTTGGAAGAGACCCACCGGATCATCGAGTCCAACCATTCCTACCAATCTCTAAACCACACCCCCAATTCCTACATGGATCAGCTAACAAACTCTTATTAAATTGAATGTGAGTTAGAAAATAATTCTCTTGCATGCTCCTCAGTGTCCTACTAGATGCTGTCTTCATTTCAAAGGGCACAAGGACTCTTGAAGAGATGAGATGTTTTTATCAGAAAGGGAGTGTGCAGCATTCATTCATTATAGAGGGCATACAACTAAAGAAATTTGTAGTTAAAAGTTATTTCAAGAGGTCATCTGATCCATTCTGTTTATAATGAGGCAGAATCAAGAATATGTACATTTAACGACATCCCAAGATCCTGACCAGAAAAAAAAATCTGGAATGATGTTTCCTGCCCAATGTAAAAAAATAATAATTGCCGAAAAGTTGTGAAGGTTTTCCATGACACCAAGACTCACCCTTCAGTGAAAATTTTAAGTACTCCTCTCAAGACTTCTGCTTGTTTTTCTGTAGTACAAAATTTACAATTGATCATTGTATTTGGAGAATTTTTGACAAAATCAAAATCCATGTTCTTTTAAAGGTTTGTGCATGTGTATTCTACATTTTAAGTGAAAACTTATTTTGAAACGTCACATAGATTTTTAGATCACTTAAACTGTTCTCATCAGGAGCAAAATGTCACTCAAGTCATATAAACCAGTGTATTGAAGCACGTATGCCCATTTATCAAAACCTCTTAAATGGAAAAAAAATGGCCTTTTAGCAGAAAATTTCTGAATACAACATCTAAATTCCTGGGTATATGGAAATGTTTTGTGCTGATTTTACATGGATCTTTTTTTTTAATGTTGAACTTGATTATTTAACTTCTTTTATTTATAATACACAATTTTCATTCTTTTTCCTTATCTGAGAGTGTTTAAGTGATACTAGGGTAAGAAACGTTCTGAACGAACATATTTTTGTGACGCGTTTCTGTTATCAGTCAGGGGAAATGCAGTGCCTGGTAACTGGCCAACCAATATTTTCAGATTACCAGGTCGGTTCAGAGGACTGTAAAATGCTGGAAGCTTATATTCAGTATTATATAAGCTCTGTGAGCCTTGCATAAGTAAAACTGTATTGCACTCGCCAAAACAATCAGTTTTTCCATGGTATGTAACATGCACTCTTTCTGGGTATAAATCTGTTAGGGCAATTATTTTAGTGCACTATTATGAAATGACGTGCATATTACTAAATGACTTGAAAATTGTCATTTAATAATGCATTGATATTACTGTTGCAGGCTTTGAAAAGTACGAAGCGCTGTTAGACCTCCTTGGGTTACTGCCTTCCCATGCCTGGAACTAAAATATAACTCGAGATCCCCAAAGTCCCAGTTTAATGCAAGCGTGTGGAAACGTATCACAAGAAGGTAAGAAAATAAACTCTGTTGATTGGAATGATTGGTGGTTATCCAAACAAAGCAATGATTTTGAAAAATTATTGAAATGCAAGGTACTTTGACTTTCTTAAAGAATCAACACAGACAGCATTGGTTGGACTCGATGATCCGATGGGTCTCTTCCAGCCTGGTTATTCTATGATTCTATGATTTCTATAAGGCAGCAGTAGGAAGGACGTGAAAAAGCACGTGCTCTTGTTCGCCCCAGTCTCCAGTTAGGCTAGATTAACTGTGTTTCATATATATACCAACAGGACAAGAGGAAATGGCC